>JAULBO010132652.1:6171-16802 GCA_032355325.1 Clypeosectus delectus
ATCACCATCGACATATAAGTGCTTCGTTGACTGGACTAATTGTCAATGGCATGTAATGAAACTGCACAGCATTTATCTCTCTCTCTCTATCTCTATCTCTCTCTCTCTCTATCTCTCTCTATCTCTTTCTCTCTCTCTCTCTCTCGTTTTTTATGCGCAAATCACCATCGACATATAAGTGCTTCGTTGACTGGACTAATTGTCAATGGCATGTAATGAAACTGCACAGCATTTATCGTTTCTGGTCGAGCAATCGAGCAAGCAACAGCCGGAAGTAACAGTGTACCAAAAAAAAACAAATGCGCGTTTTTTATGCGCAAATCAACATCGACATATGAAATAGATCGCGAGATTTGCGGAGTTGGCGATCCAGTCAAATAGAATCTATGACGGAACATAGGCACAGCGCTTAACCTAGGGCAATCGACACATCTCATGTGTTTCCGTAACCTACCACAGCACTCAAACTGTGTTTGGAACTCTGGCATGACAGAAATATTGACAACAATCGACACATCTCGAATGTTTCCATGACTCGAGTTTCGGAATGTGACCGTACTAAAACTGACGATAATAATATTAAAGTAATCCTAGTAGTGTGAATGTAAAAAAAATGGTCAGTTTTAGCTATTAATTGCTTACTATATGTATTGTAATTATATATATATATATATATATATATTATTTTTTGTAAATATAGATCTACGACACCGGACGAAACTTTCGTAAAAGTCAATAACATAAAAATGATTCAGTTGAGTAGGAATAGCTACGTAGCTATATTTATCTTGTCTTTGGAACATCGTGAATCGGTATTATGACGGGTTTCAGTGATTAGAGTTATCCCCCTTAGAACATTAGACTAACGTAATCTGTGATAGTATGCCTTTAATTGTGTTAAAAAACACGTACTAAATCCGCCTGCCCAGTAGAGCTTTACGACCTCCTTTAAAAGGAAGGCAAAGTCTGGTATCGTCACATTGATGGCTGGTTGAGCTATTTTTAGATATGGTGCACTGACCAAAACCTGACCTGATGATAATGATGTTTTCTGTTGAATCTTGACACACTAACCGAACATTGGTCATTTTTTACATTGGTCGGCATATATTTATTAAAATATATATGGTATAATATATATGGATTGTCCAGATGATATCAAACGTAAAACTTGTAAAACAATATTAGATCGTACTTGTAACATGAATATAAATTCAACAGAATGAGATAGACTATGGGTTATTGTTTTTGTTTTGGATGTCGCCATGCATAGGTCAGGTGGGAAGAATGGCTGTCGGTTGTTTAGTTTTCCTCAAAAGACCATCAACAGAAATCAGTGAATTTCCAGTTCAATCCCAACTTTTAAGATGACTGATCAGTGTACTACTAAATCTATTATAAATACTGTTTTGACATGTTTATTGTAAATAATGTTTTTTACATTAAATCTGTTCAATCTTTCAATCTTTCAATTTTTCTTTTTAAGTTGTGTTAATTTTTACCGTTCAATCGTCGCGTTTGGGTGAAATATTCTTGCAGCGACGTTAAACAACAAATCAATTAATCAATGTATGGCGGAGAATAAGAAGTACAAATGTAAGTACATTTTTAATTCCTCAGCTAATAGCAGATCGAGTCTCTCAACTCAGTTTATCTTAGCTTACACAGTCGTTAAAAACCTAACTCCCCGCCATTCGTAGAGCTAGGTAGTGTTGAAGTCACCAATGTTTATTGTTGTAAAGTATCAAAATAGAAAGGTGAAAATTATTTCCCCTTTATTTTCTATTTCTATGAGATACTTATGACAATAAACATCTCACCCATCCATCCCCACTAGTTGGTAGAGGTTTTGTACGAGTATAGTTTCAAGTTAGCCTCAAATCAGACGTAATGGAAGCTCCTTATGCAAGCACAGCTGCTAAGGAATTTGGGGATAATTTCCCAAGTTTGTTTTCCTCACTATGTTTGTATTATTGTGGGCTATTTAGGGAAATCATCATTTACCAATGTTTATTGTCATAAATATCTCATAGAAATAGAAAATAAAGGAAAAATAATTATTAAGATGCAGAAAAATAATGAAGTTTTTCCTTGCTTTATATTTCAGACAAATCCCAATAGTAAGGCTTGTAACAAGGGCATAAAAGTAGGAGACTATGTTCGTGCGATAAACGGACAACAGGCAGACGGACTCAACCATGCTGATGCACAAGCTCTCATCAAAAATGCTTCAGAGTGCCTCTACTTAGACCTAAGGAGGTGAGTTTGTACAAAAGAAGACTTAGTTAATGTTAAAGTTTCTAGTCAAGATCTTGAAATTACTGAAATAAGCAGTCGTAGTGTGGATCGTGGTGCAGGACATCCAACCAATATCATGGATTGATTGATTGATTGGTTTAACGTCGCTGCGAGAATATTTCACCCATACGCGACGATAAAAGGGTTAGATTAGTGCAATTTAAAATCAGAGAAACGGAAAAACATTTAGAAGTAGGTATTTACAATGAACATGCTAAAACAGTATCTACAATAAATGACAAATGACATGATATGTCGACCACTCCAGGTGGAAAGTCTAGCCTCGGCAGACGATTCACCGACGGAGGTATCCTCCCTGGGGGATTCAGCATGGGGTGACGAAGATTCGTCCTCGTCCTCGCACTTGGCGGCGTGGGAGGAACCTCGTGGTTCCTCTTGCCGTATGGTCACGGAAGCCAACATGGATTCCGACCTTGACCTCACGAGGCCAGTGGAACTGGGTGTACCACGTACGAGGAAGCACTGACACGCGTCGGAGCCTTCCTCGCCTCATCCCGGGATCCACAGGGCTATGTCATCAACACGAAGGCACCTGCAGGATCCAAGCGACGTTGGTTGACAAGCCTACTGGCCGGTCCCATGGAACCCGTCCGACAGGACTGCCTTCCCTGGATGCTGGATCTTAGAGCGATGCTCTATCGGCTTAACCTGTCGCTGCGTGGGGTCGCCAAGGGCACACAGCGGAGGCTTACCCCTACCACCGCCGGATCAGTCCTCGATGGTCAGGGGTACCTTCCCGGGGACGCTGATGACAGGAAGCGAGGCAGCTTCCTTTCGCAGCTTTCCCTATAAGCTGAAAGGCATTCCAGAGGCAGTGGACCTTCCACTTTCACCTCCGGAAATTCCACAGAGGCATTGTGCAGCACACATCAATCCTCCCTCCCAATTAAAGCTAACTTGGAAGGCAGCAATGGAGAGCGAGGCTCTAGTTCGCCAGCAGGCGTCCAACCTCTCTCATCTCTCCTGGTGGAATTTCGCCCTTCAGCTGCGGCTATGTTCAATCGCCGAGTCCTGCTCGGGTATGAACGCCTCACGGCCACTACGAGGGCTTTGGAAGCCAACCAAACCCTCATGGCACAGCTCCTCTTGCTGAGGCGGGTTACGGTCCTGGAGCAGACCACACCTTACCTCAACAGAGTGAGTGAGTCAGTGAATTAGTGTTTATCGTCGCAGCGGGAATTTTTCACCCATAAGCGACGGTGAACATTTAATGATAAAATAGTGGATTAAAATGAAAAGCAGCATGAAAAACATGCCAAAAAGGTTTGGTCTAAAACTGATATATATATACATGTATATATGATGCAATATAATGTGATAATTATGTAATATGGTGAATTAAAACTTATGATATAAACCAATTTCCTTTAAAAATGATACGATGAGATTCCCAGGAACCTGGGTGAACAAATCAGTAAGGTTGGGCGAAGAGTAAAACCTGGCACGTTGAATTGCAAAGTCGGGCTCGGAGTACATAAACCCACTTAGACGGTACATCAACCCATATTCCCCTCGAGACCTGTCGACAACTAATATTGTACCTATAGGTAGTAAATTTAGCTCAATGTATTTGTCATTGGAGTGTTGGAAAGAAACAGGTTAATGTCTAGTAAGTATGGTAAGCCAAATGATTAGATAGGCCGACTGTATTATATTTCATGCACACTATTGTAATGTTCAATTTCTTCAAGTTATTTGTATTTTTATTTATGAATTTTCTTTTCATTGCATTTTCTTTTTTATGTTGTCATATGCATTTTCTTTTTATCAGAGGTGAAGAGCCAAAGACATCAAATGGTCCACACAACGATGATACCTCATTCTGCCCTCATTCTGTCCCAGGTATGCAGAATCTTTAATAAGATCAGTTTCTATTTCCAATATTTACTCCAAAACACACTTGAATAGTTACTTCTCAATTCCCCAGATCAGGCACAATAAGGCTGATGCTGCAGCAAAGGCAGCTCACAGCGCTTCAGTAACACCTATGTTCATCCCATATAGCGACAGTAAATACAATATCAAATCATATATTAAATCGCTACGACAATCAAAATGGGACACTGAAGTCCATAACAAATTGCATGATTTTCAACATCTCATTGGTTTCACCCCGTTGTGTGGTATGTATTGTCGTCAGGACGAAACAGACCTGCGGTGATGCCATATTGGACATTCATTTTTCACTCATAGTTACATAATATTAAATGGCAAGGATAAACCCTGGTGCATTGGGTGTGACGAGGACGAGTCAATCTTACTTGACTGTGTGGACTTTGCAATTCTATGTGCTGGGTTTTACTTTTCGCCCAACCTCGCTCATATGACATTTATTCACCCAGGTTCCTGGGCATCTCATCCTATATTTTTTTAAAGTAAATTGGTTTTTATCGGAAGTTTTAATTGTTATCACATTATATTAAATAATTAGTCCAAACTTTTTTGGCATGTTTTACACGCTGATTTTCATTTTAACCCATCTATTTTATCATTAAATGTACACCGTCGCTTATGGGTGAAAAGTTCCTGCTGCGACTATAAGCAAAAATTCACTCACTCACTCACTCACTCAGCCACTATTCAACTTACATTTTTCGCCCCAAAAAAACACCAAAGTTTTCACTTTGCATCACACATCAAATCAGTGCAGCCAGTCTCTGCGCATGTGATGACATCCTCTTCGTTGGAAAATAGGTGTGGTGACACTGAACTCTTCATCTTGCAACATGTGCTCCATATTGAATCTTCCCACAGACTTCAAGCAAGAAGCCCCTCTGACAGCCACTGCAACGCCTTAGTTTCCTTAGCGAAATATCCTAAGCGTATCTAATTACAACCTCGGTTGTAAGCCGAGAAGCTCTGTCGTCATATCGGCGTCAAGCTAGATTGACGGCAGAGGGGAAGGTCTATCGGCGTAACTGAAAAATATGGCATGCACTCGCAAATGCGTTGCTATAGCTTGATAGTGTCCATTTCTATTTCGATACTTTACGACACTAAACATTGGGGTAAAGACCGATTTCGTATAAATATTGTGTGGTTATAAAAACACGTGCTAATAATCTCTTAGTGCAGTCCGCCATCTTGAATCACATTTCGAGATGGAGATATTTGCCAGGACATCCCCTCGGGATTGTCCTGGCTTGGACTGCGCTAATAGATTGTTAGCGACCGACACACATGCACTTTGCGAGTCGTGTCGGTTCTGTACTGAAGCTGATCCCTGCCCGATATGTAGCGGGTGGTCTCCGGTACAGTGGAGGAAATTCCAGACCCGGCGTATGAATCTCAAAAAGAAACGTAAACGCGGGTCTGGTGTTTCCTCCAAGAAGGGTATCTCTGCTACGGGAGTGGACACCCTTCCGATCGTTCCGTTGAATCAGGTGAGCGCGAGGGCCGGGACTTAGGTTCCGTCGACCAGCATCTCGACCTTGTCCGGAACGATCGCACTGTCGATCTGTGAGTCACCGACTCGGTCCAGTGCGTTGGACAAGAGAGTCACAGTGTCACCTGTCCCGGAGAGCGGAAGGTCGTGGGTTTGAATCCCCGGTCGCGTCATACCAAAAGATATTAAAAGATGGTACTTGCTGTTCCCCTGCTTGGCGCTCAGCATTAAAGGGGTAAAGCAAGGACTAGTCGACTCGGAGTCAGTATAATATCCATGTTAACTGCGGCATGATATTCCAGTGAACTAGCACTATAAAGACTGGTGAAATACCCAGACTGGCAGTAGCAGTCATATACACACACAAAAACACACATGCATACACTGCATACAAGCCGTGATATGAGCCGGTTCTTGAAAGCGGCTTTAAACCCCAATTAACAACATCAACAACAACAACAACACCACCACTACCGTAGCGGGTAATGGTTCTGGGGGGGGGGGGTAATCCTGCCTCGTCCTCACCGGCCTACCACCTCCACAGGTGAGCTAAAGTCATCCGAGTGTGTTTTGGAGTAAGTATCGGAAATTGAAAGGAGAAAATGGTCTCCATATTTTCTATTTCTATGAGATACTTACGACAAAACATGCATCCGCCCACCTACCCCACAGGCTGCGGAATCGGTGCGAGTGCAGTAAGTCCTTCAGGAAAGAGGATATTGTCACATGTGCAGAGACTGGCGCAGACACGGCCACGTGTTGTTGACTGTGTTGATGCGATGTGTAATGCAAAGTGAAAACTTTGGGGGTTTTGCGGCGCAAAACGTAAGTTGAGTAGTGGCTGATCTGGGGAATTGAGAAGGGACTATTCGAGTGTGTTTTGTCGTAAGTATCTCATAGAAATAGAAAATATGGAGACCATTTTCTCCTTTTAAGAATGTGAATGCTAATTACAGTATATAAGGAAAATCTAGCTTGTATCATCACTCATGTTCTCATACACTTGATTATACTGGTGTTCATTCATTAATCCTACAATAAATATAAATATGGCGATTTAATTTTCTTGTTCCCCATCCTGTTGCGCATGCGCGATCGAAAATCTATTTTTAGTAAATATCCGATTTGCTGAAATGGCTAATTCAAATTGGACTTGTGCAATCTTTTCGTTAAGTTATATCCCTGTACTAAGTCACCAGGGGGCTAGTAATTCTCTGTGGGACAATTCAGGGAGAACAGCCCGCCAGAAACAACCCGAATACACGTTGGGCGCCATTGTAACAGAGATCGTGCCGATCCTATGATTCGAACCCTGGTTGCCTGGGCCCCAACACTACCGACTTCGCCAAAGGGGTGACCTCTCTAACATAGACCAGTAGGAGAATTTTATATCACACTACAATAATATGTTTTAGTAATTATTATTTTCTGCTATTATCATTCTCAGTGTTTAATTATGGTGATGTGTATTTCTACTGACAAAAATAATACGCTGTTTCAGAACCCACCAAACCTGATCCCCAGGGCATTATCAATATTCCAATAGGTATTTCAATATGGATGACCTTCATGCATGTGACATATCTCCGAGTGCATGATTACAGTATGTCAATATCGTTGTGTATGTGTCCCACAATCATATATTTATTCAGCATAGTATCTGATACCTTTTCATATTAAAATCTTACTGAAATGGAATTACAATTCGTTTTATTCATGAAATATTCAAATAATTTTTTTTATACTCTTTGTCATATATCTAAGTTGTATTTTCTTATGTATTTTCCTCAATTGTCTTGTGTAAGTGTGAACAACATGCTCTACTAGAGCATACCATGCAGGTACACAGCTTGATATGTTTAGTTGATCTTAATGCAAAATTACACCTGCAAGTGGATATTACATTTCAGTGTTTCTACTAGTTAAGGTAATCAATTGTCATTGATCATTCTCTCTCATAATTCCAACCCTAATTTTGGCTACATCCCATACACTCGTCCACTTTACTCTAAAGTACCGGTAGAGCCTTAATGTCATCTTACCTATGTAGTAAATTCCATGATAAATGGTCATTTATTTATTTTAATGTATGCAACATTTAAAATTTTCAATCCTTAAGAGTACATATATTCTCAAAGAATTGTATTATTGTCATATCTGGGAGGGAGGATTTCTGTACCTGAAAAGGGGGCTCAACTTATACCCGACGTCGACTTATATGCGAGTATATACGGTAGCTGGATATTTTATTTGTGCAAAACTTAAAATCAGTTTATTTTAGGCGAAGAGAAGTTATGTTATGTTTCGTTTCGAATGGACGATTAAGGCTTTCAGTGTAACCTGCATGAAAGCTTACCATAGTTTTAGGATGTATTCAAGGTTATACATGTATATACAATACTAGTACCTTAGATGCTTATGTGTAATATGCCATAGGACCACCTTGCAGTGGTGTGAATGTGTGACACGAAACTATCGAAGCTCATAATAATCCAAATAATCTGCCATCCAAAGACCATTTACTTTGTGTACTCATACAAGAGATTAGAGAACCATTAATGAAAACAGTTTGCCGAGATATTTTATGCTATTGTGAATTTAAAAAAACATGTTTTCTGTAAAAAAACGTTTGAGAATATCAAACAGACTTAACTGAAATTTCAAAATTGCTTGTCAGACATGGCAAAGAGCAAGCCCTCTGCTTCGCCTTCAATGTGGTCATCAGCTAAAGCTTCAAGTGGACCTAAAACTATGCCTAAGCCAGCCCATATGCAAGCACCCAAGCCTGTCTTGAGCTTTGACCACCAACAAAGCTCGAGACACGCCCAGTCACCCACCAGAGGCACGGTGAGGAATCCTTCTTCTAAAGGCATGGACCTCTTCTTACGGCAACAGGAACTATTAATACAACTTGGTGCTGATGTCAAAGGTAGAATGCAGTCTGTCAGCATGAAGCATGACCTACAGGAAAGACCTTGAACCTGTGTGACCCCGACCCTGTGTGACCCCGACCCCGTGTGACCCCGACCCTGTGTGACATTAGCCCTATGACTTGAATAACCCACAGAGCAGGCTTCTTGTAAATAATGCATGAAAATCATTGAAGATCCGGATGGTTACAAGTTATTACAACTTAAATGAAAACCGCTCCAAGAGAAGGTTAGCTTTTGTAAAGTTTAGATGCTTTTTTCATCACTTCTTATTCAAATGTCACCAATATCAATTTTGATAGCCATCACAGATTGTAAACGAAATTGTTATCTTTGTAGTCATGTTGTTGTCATAAACTTATACAGACTTTTCAAGATTTGTCATTAAAGACTAGGGACGTGCTCCTTTCATTACAGGAGTAGTGTTCTATACTAGTATGTTCTAGAACAGTGTGCGAGAACAGCGTCCAATGGAGTGAGTTATTTTTAGCGCACAGTCAGAACATACACGACGTAGGCGGAAGCACCAAAACCAAGATGGTTTATCGCCAATTTTAAAAAAGGTCGTTGCTACCTATAACTAACACTTCTTGTGATTGATCCTCTTTTTTTTAAATGTTGTCGCAAAAATCTCATGCGACAACAATACAATTCTGGGTTGTATTTTAAACATATTTATTGTCAAAAATGTTATGGGATGGGATATGTACAGATTTCTCGCACAGCAAGAGTACTCTGTTCTTGCTCCATTGGCTAATTTTACTTTTCGGAGTACTCAGCACACTGTTCTGTCATGAAAGGAGCACGACCTAATTATCTGTGAGGAGAGACTGGTAACCTATCCTACTATCCAATCTTAACACCTTGTCTCAGTTGGAGAATGCATTCTGGTGTTGTTACAATTTGGTTCTATATTACATGTTCGATACAATGGTTAACTCCAAAAGCATTTCTGCATATAAAGAGTATTCAGTAACAGTTTATATAATTGTTAGCTGATAATCTATATTTATCTGCTGGTAACTGCATATACATTTAGTTCATGTACATTTCTATTTCGATACTTTACGACACTAAACGTTGGTTAAACGCCCGTTTTTCCCTAAATAGCAAAACTATTAAAACACAGTGAGGTACGAACTTGGGGAAATTTTCCCCAACTCAGCCAGCGAGCTCCGTGCTTGCGAGCTGGGGTGAACCCCATCATTTCCTTTCGGCTGCCCCATGGGACAGAGTCCAAGTCTTCGCCGAATCGACATGCACTGAAACTTTGCCCACTAAGCTAAGACGTTCCTTATTCTTCCATAATCTTTTGATATAAGTCGAGCGTTAATACGTAATCTTATTTAATTCTTCGTATTTCATTCTCATATCATTCGAAGGCTGGTGTTCATTAACGACGCGTAATCATAATTTTCCTTCTCCGAAGTCGGGAAAGAAATCACCCCCAGCTACATTGTCGAGATGGATAGTGAAAGCCATATCCAATTCTCTAATGCAGAATGGGGATCTACCCTGTAATAGAAGGGCATCCCTTCACGCACATGAAGTAAGGGCCATCGCAACCTCGCTAGCGTTGTTATGATCTGTCACTATGGAACACATTGAGAGCGGCTTTTTGGCGCAATGAGTCCACATTCTCTCGTTTCTACTTGAGATATGACAAGTTCAGCGGAAGGTCTATCTAGACTACCACTGGTAGCAGCGCAACAGATCACCAACTAGCAAGATTTGCTCAAAATTCCTCTTCTATTTTTCAAAAAAATCTGAATGATAATTTAATTGTCAGTATTCTTAAATAATTAATAAATAATAAGAATATAACAGATTTGCTCGGCTTATATCCTTCTAAATTATTATCACGATAATAAAACAGTAGACCAGTGGGCGGAGTAAAAAGCGTGGTTTATGACCGCCTCAGTGGCGCAGTGGTTAGAGCGTCGGCCCGGAGAGCGGAAGGTCGTGGGTTCGAATCCCCGGCCGCGTCATACCAAAAG
>JAULBO010132763.1:0-16800 GCA_032355325.1 Clypeosectus delectus
TTGGACAAATGGATCTCCATGTACATGTATATCCAAGTACGATATAACCTTTGCAATTCTGAACTCTAAAGACACAGCACGACGTAATGTATCCACTAACATACCACATGTGTGTGTGTGTGTGTGTGTGTGTGTGTGTGTGCGTGTGTGTGCGTGCGTGTGTGTGCGTGTGTGTGTGTAAGATAACTAGAAGATTGTGGAGTATCTTAGTGCGAGGTTTTCAACCCGCTTTGAAATAGTTTACCATTGAATTACTAATACAAGTCACCATAATATTCCTAGCTTATAATATTTACGGTTTTCCTTTCTTTTCCAGCTCAGTCCAAACTTGACGATGAGCACACCAGCCGCTGTTACCTACACGGTGACGACCGTCCCGGTAAGTTGTTGTTGTTGTTGTTGTTGTTGTTGGGGTTTAAGGTCGCTTTCAAGAACGTGCTCATATCACGGCTTGTATGTATGTGTGATTGCTTCTGCTAGGCTGGGTATTTCACCGGTCTTTATAGTGCTAGTTCACTGGAATATCATACCGCAGTTTGAACATGGACACAGACACATTATACTGACTCCGAGCCGACCAGTCCTTGCTTTATCCCTGTAATGCCGAGCGCCAAGCAGGGAAACAGCAAGTACCATCGTTTAACGTATATTGACACCTAATCGAAGCTATAGCATTATATAATTGTTTATCAAAGTTACCGGTATGGTTGGAAAATGGAACTGCAGCTTTGGAAAAGAAAATCAAATGAACGACGAAAATATCTATAGACCACATATCGTGAACATTAAGGTGTGGTTGCTACTGAAGCTTGCAATGGTTGCTATGTATGGCGTTTAGATCTTTGACCAGTTTATGTCACCGGATTTTGAATGAATCTCGAGCTATCTCGTGTCTACCTAGACTCCTATTGTTCTTTTTTTTTAAACGCAGGCCCAGCCATACATCATCATGAAGGACGGCGGAGGTTATGAAGGCTTCGTTGTCGACATTCTGAACAAGATCGCGGCCAGACTGCGCTTCCGGTACGAGATCCGGCCCGCTGCTGATGGGTTGTACGGCTCCAGGGACAACCATGGAGTGTGGACAGGCATGATTGGCGAGCTGCAGAGGAGGGTGGGTACCCGTCAGTGGGAAGTCAGTGCTGAAGACAGACAAACTTATGATAACATTATAAGGAAGTCCAAGATAAAAACGCTATTAAAAATTTCTATTACTCCAGGAACACTCAGTTAAGTCCGTCTCCGAAGTGGGTAGAGAGAGGGGGAGTTAGGCGCGCGAGAGTGTGTGTGAGAGAGAGAGATACAGAGAGAGAGATAGGGGAGAGAACGGCCGGGAGAGGGGTAGAACGAGAGAGAGAGAGGGGGAGGAAGAAAGGAAGGAGAGAAGACAGAGAGGGGGAGATCGAGAGGATGGAAGAGGTTGGAAGAGAGAGGGAGAGAGTGAGAGAAAGAGAGAGAGGGGGAGATCGAGAGGATGGAAGAGGGTGGAAGAGAGAGAGAGAAGGAGGGAGAGGACAGAGAGGGGGAGATCGAGAGGATGGAAGATAGAGGATGAGAGAGTGAGAGAAAGAGAGAGAGAGTGAGAGAGCGCTACAAACACCGACCTGTGTTTCAGGAGGCCGACATAGCGGCGGCAGACATGACCATCACGCCAGAGCGAGAGGGTGCGGTGGACTTCACCACACCCTACCTGTCCCAGTACCTCCGACTCCTGGTCAAGAAGCCTGAGCACGCAGAGGAGGGCCTCGGTCTCCTCGTCAACCCTTTCGCCACCGAGCTGTGGTTCCTCATACTCGTCGCCTTCCTCGTCGTGTCATTCCTCTTCGTCGTCATCGGCCGCTTCGACCCATACGAGTGGACCCAGGTGTCCCCTGGCAGGGACCCCAGGGGTGCCAGATACAGCTTCGGCCTCAGGGAGAGTCTTATGTTTGTCTTCAGCACGCTGACATGGCAAGGCAAGTTGGACAACAGACTTTGTGTTGAAATATGCATGTGCGAGCTGTTGTCGGTAAACTCACGACATGGAATGACCTATAGAAAAGCCGCTGTAGTATGAGAACAATGTGTCTAAACGGGTGTGGTTGTGCTGCTTTACTAGTTGGCAATGGATACCACACTGGTGGCGACGTATATTTACTCATACTTCCATCATACTCCAAGGATTAACTCCATCCAGTACCTCTACTTTACACAGTTATTTACCCGTACATGTATGGTATTTAATACTATTTACTATTTATACTTATGAAGAACGCTAAGTTAAAGACTGGCTCACAATGCAGCCTGAGCAAAGTGCAATGATATGCGACTCATCCATAGGTTAAATTATAATAATGTATGCTTTACGCCTAAATCACTCTCTCCACGACAGCTCGTACTATTCAGGGTCATCATATGTAAACAGCGTAAATAGCATTTCAAGCGGATCACCCTGTGGGCAGAGGATGCGCCTAAATGTACTTTACGAATATGTGTAAATATTGTAACGATATAAATATATTAATTTATTCTGCTTTATATAGAACTGATCTACCTTGTATGATGTCTCGGGAACTACCAAACAATGCTCGGAGGAAGGTACTAAATTTACCCCAACCTGATTGGTCGTCTCGTTTGTTTGTTGCTAGGATACCGTGAGTCTCCCCGATCCATGTCGGGTCGCTTCCTAGCCGTGTTCTGGTTCATCTTCGTGCTGTTCACCGCCGTTGCCTACATCGCCAACATGACGGCGTTCCTGCTGGTCCGACAGGAGAAGATCCCGTCCATGCCGTTCAGGGACATCAACGACGTCCTCGCCGACAGCGAGGTGGACGTCGGGATGCTGAGGGGCGGCATGTCCTTCAAGAACCTCCGCACGAGCCCCGTCCAGCTGTACCAGCGTCTCGGCGACTACGTCGACAGCAGGCAGACGTTCGTGGACTCCACCGAGGAGGGCGTGAGGAGGGTGAGGTCGTCCACGGGAGACTACAGCATGTTCATGGAGTCCGCCACCGCCAGCTTCTTCGCGACCTACAACTGCGACGTCATGGTTTACGGAGCCAGCCACTTCCCCAGCGGGTTGGGATTCGCCACGAGGAAGACGTCGAGGCTCGGGCAGCAGATCAACCAGGCTCTGGTGGAGATGAAGGAAAACGGCGAGCTTGCGGCGCTGAAGCGGAAGTGGTGGGACACGCGCAGGTGCGGTGACCCGGATGCGAACATTCAGTACAAGAAGCAGAAGGACTCTCCGCTGATCGTTTACAAACTCGTACCACGTGACCTGAGCGTTGGCTTTCTCCTGCTCCTCGTTGGCTGCATCCTTGCTGTCGTCTTCCTGTTAGTGGACGTTGTCGTCAGCAAGATGAGAACGACAGTGAGTAGAACATAGATAGGTGCGTCCACAATAATAAGCAGGTGCTCGTCATATGAAGTCGTATACATTATATACGTTACTCTAATGGGTTTTTACTGTAAATATATCTTCTTAACTCCAAGACTATCGTACGTAGCTGCCTGTGTAGCAGATGTTCCATGTACTGACAGTATTGTATAGCTGAGCACCAACATGAAAATGCTTGCGAGTCTACAAACAAACCGAACACGTGTTCCAAAGACATTTGTGACATCAATTGCATAGGTCTGCTTAGCATTCCATATAATGGTATTTCCTTGTCGGGGTTTGTTTTGGTCGTTTTTATTATTATTATTATTATTATTATTATTATTTTGTATATTTGTGTGGCCTTTGTCCACTTCTGGACGCCATTTGAAAGCAAGCATTCACAAACAATTCTCTACTGCTTGTGTTCAGAAATTCGCCCCCGGCGCAGGCCAGCCTAGGCGGATGGAGGACCGCGTGACGGGCGAACGGTTCACAGCCGACGGGTCCGACTTGAAGACGCGGAAGGACGATACAGATGGAGCCAGAGGTCAACCGTAGGCAGTATGTCTTCAGACGTGTGATTGGCCGATTCATTCTACATTTGTGCACCAAACATTGTAATTGGTTGATTCCAGGTGGAGGTTTCATTGTGGGGATTTAAGAGTTGTTGTCCACGTGAGATGTGACTTCTTTATTAATCATTATTAATTCATTTAAGCCAATATAAAATTAACCACGACAACATCAATGCTTACTATGTACGTAACACAACGACACACAGGCAGTTGTAATTTGACATTATGTATAGAACAACAGCATATGAATTTACAACCGCTTTCATTATTGGAATGCTTGGAACTGGATAAATACCAATGTCCAACAAAACTAAATCGTTCATTTATAGAGTTAATGGGTTCCTGCCTTATTCATGTTAGTCGTAATCTTAAATAATGAAGACTGTAAATGTTCTGTATACTGTATATATATTTTTTGACTTTTTAAGCAAATGTTTATGTATCATATTACGTCCCCTGTTCAACAAATCTGGGTTTGACCTAACATACAATAGAATAACGTTATTGTGATTTACAATACTAGACTAGTATCACTGATCGGAAATACTAGTAAGTCGTTATGATGTATGAACAAGAAAAGGATCGTATCTGTGTGAAAATGGCAAAATGTTCATAGAATCGGACGCTATTGCTTACCCAACCTCGCACCCAACGGGTACTTTATTTGTATAAACTTTACGGAATAAAGTTCCCCTGGGGTGCGAGGATGGTTTCCTCCCGGACGTACCTTGTATTTACAGTACTGTGTCCATCCATTAGTGATAGTTGTAAGTACTTGTCATTGGCGTAGCTACCTATACGCAGTGTACTCATTTGCGTAAACTATATTTTCCAAATTCTACGACATTTAAACGCTGGAAACCTGCACATTTGGACATTAATATTGCCTTCGAATGTTCCACTTGATATTCACGGTGAGCAGTACGTTTTCACGCCATATTCTACGGCAAGTTCTATTACCTCCTATAAAATGATACGTCGAACGTATTAAATGACACATTTCACTGCCGACTTACAATAGAGTCGGATTTCTACCTCGGATTTTGTATACCTCGTTTTTACGTGTGTAGGCTACCTCCTCATCCTGAAAGTCTATAGTTCTTTTTCTTTTTTCTTCCAAATGGCCATCAAAAAAAAAAAGGCGATAAAATCCAGATTCAAGTTGACGTTATATAGAATTCACCGCTCTTCTCAATATACTACTAAGTGTACCGGGGATATTACAAGATATGGCGATGTTGCTTCTATTTCATTATGAGCATGCATATATTTCCTCTGGAATGAATATAGAATCTGGATTTTGTCTCTTGTGTCTCCTATGCTCCTTATTCTCTATGTCCTTTACTTTATTTCCTGTTGTAGTTTAGATAAATAAAACAATTCTTTTTCCGTGTTGTCTTCTGTGATTTTGAAATATCTTCATAGGACATTATTCATTCATTGTTATAATTACTATTATCTATTTACTAACTGCAATCTCGTTTAATAAACGTAATAATGAAATGCCTACAGAGGGAGAATGTTAAGATATCTTAGTGATTTTCATTAAGGAACAAATAGATGTACAATCTGTAATGATCTTATAATAATAATAATAATAATAATAATAATAATAATAATAATAATAATAATAATAATTAATAATATAAAATCTGACAAGTAAGAGAAAATGTATGTGTTTAATCTCGTATTACATACTCGTACATTAATGAAAGCATGTTTGACAGGGTGGGTAGAGCAATGCAATGCATTGGAGACATTGGTAATTTCATTGGATCCGAGCGGGTGGGGGTCAGTGGGGTTAACTTGAAACCTCAACCGTATTGAGCATCCAGCAAATTCATTCATGCTCTAAACCACCACCTAGCTCTTTCGAAAATTTTGGATCCAATGTACATGATATACAACATACAGAAACTCGGAGGACGGTCTATAATGTTGTCACAACTCTTAGAGTATCAGCTTTGTTGTGCGAGTAAATCATCGGAGGAGGTGGTAAAAGTACAAGAAATATCACAGTGATGCAATATGGTTTGACAGGACAGCAAGATAAACAAATCATTTTTTGAGATAGAGTGAGTTGGGTGTAGTGGGATGAGGGAGAGATAAAGAGGGGGGGAAAGAATGAGCAAGGAAGGGAGGGGAGGGATGAGAGAGGGGAGGGAGGATGAGAGAGAGAGAGAGAGAGAGAGAGGGAGGGATGGTGGGGTGGTTGGTGTAAATATATTACATCCCAAAAATAATTTTATTCAAAATACTGAAACTGTAAAAAAGAAAATACATCTAGTCAAAATTAACAATATAAATATATCTCATCGTTATCGGCTGAAAATCACACTGATGGATTTTCAAGTAAATGAAGCCTTTTAGTACACATGATATACCGTAGGTCTATAGGCATAGATCTGCAATATGACTACATGTACATAGGCAATTATGTGATCTATTGATATATGCAGGTAATTAATTAGCAGTACACTGATATGCTGTATTGGTTTAACAGTAAATGCTTGTAAGCAAATTCAGAGCTGCCTTGAGGCATTGGTTGTGTATTAAAATATAATCTCCATTTTTGCATATACAGTATACACTGTCTGGTCTCCAGCTTCATATTGCAAATGGCTACCTTCAAAATGACCTAGACTTTCGACAGGTTCGTCACAAATGGTGCTATTTATGGCACAATGACACACACGTGTGTGTATGTGTGTATATATTCTTTAGCAAAACTTTGATGAACTGTACAATTATTAAGCGAGGCAAAAATAAGGTTAGTAATAACTGTAAATGTGTTAGCACAAAATTCATATCAGTGTCCATAAAAGGCTCCTCTGGGCTGCATTCACAGAGAATTATTTGAATGCAAAACAGGAACACCTAATTTGTTACAAAATATACAAATAGATTTATATTATATATATACATAATATAATATTTAAATAACTAATTGGTGATATCAGATGAAGATCATATTTACAACAATGTCTGGGACTAATAATGTAATCATGATATCCTACTACATACTGCTACTACACCAACCAAATAATCGAAACATATAAATATATATTAAATACAAAATATTAATCAAGTAAATCAATTAAAGAATCACATCCTACAATATACTAGTGATGTTAATGAAATGGAGAACACAGGAATGCGAGATGGACGGTATGAAATATAGATATAGCGTACAATATTTTAGCTGCAGGTATACTTAACGTTATACGGTAAGCTTATATTGGGCAGCATATTGTTTTGTGTACCATAATGGCGGTATAAGGAAATGTTTCTAGACGATAGGGTATGCAAACATATAGTAAACTGGACTAGCAATATTTGAGATAAACCAATACCATAGAATGGGACTTGATGATACCGGCAAACATTGAATGCATAGGGATTTGGTGTAAAATAATGCTGAAGATTTTATGAATGCTTCCATGTATACCCTTTCCTTGATGAATCAATAATTATAATAATTATGATAATGATCACTTTTGTATCGAGCAATTCTGGTTGCTTACAGCAGGGAGAGTGAATTATTGAAGGCACTAATGTCAGTGGATATATTACATACAGTATACAGTCAACTCCCACTGTGTCGAACCTCGGGGAACCGAGGTATAATATCGACACATCGTTATTATCGAGACAAGAGAATAGAGATGAATATAGAAAGACGTGGTTCGACTGATGCATGAATATCGATACAACAGAGCTCGACAAAGTGGGAGTTGACTGTACGTATAGTTATGCATTATGCAGAAATAATTTGAGCTTCCGTTATTATTTTCACTATTCATCCGAACAACGACGTTGAGCACTGACATATCATATTATGAGCAGTTCGACTGTTCCGCACAAATCGAGTGAATGAACATTTCAGTCCCACTCACACAGAAGTCACAAGGCCTGCAGTGACAGCTCAGTCATTCGCACTATATTGTCACCTATGAGTGAAATATATTCACAGCGACGTTAAACAATAAATCATTCATTCACTCTCACAACTTTTGAAACTGCTTCACCGTTGACCTCCTCGCGGTGGATGAGGTCCATGACTTGAAGTGCCGGGTGGCCCAAGGCAGGCCCAATGACAGTCCATAATCCAGGATTATGTCCATAAGTTCGTCTCTGTTCAACAGGCCGCCGAGAATAATCGACTGAAAGCAAAGGAGACCTTAAATGAAGTAACACGTACCTATTATTAGTCTACTACAGTAATAAAAGAATGATTGTTGTTATTAAATTGGGGTTTAATGCCGCTTTCAAGAACGTGCTCATATCACGGCTTGTGTGTAGTGTATGCATCTGTGTAAGTGCATATGACTGCTTGTGCCAGTCTGGGTATTTCCCCAGTCTTTATAGTGCTAGTTCACTGGAACAGATCTTGAGTCGAGTGTCAGTACCCCGGGACCAAGTAGCTGACTGAAGACGAGACGATTCGTTACCAGTTAGAGGTATTGGCCGGAAACTGTGGGAATAACTAACACATATTGAGACATCTTCAGTAATAACTTAGATAGAATTAGATAATGACAGTCGGTGTGCTGGCTAGTGGTTGTCACAATGTTGTCTAGTGATGATCACTGTGTTTGCTAGTGATGGTCACTGTGTTGGCTAGTGATGGTCACTGTGTTGGCTAGTGATGATCACTGTGTTGGCTAGTGATGGTTAGTGGGTTGGCTATAGTGATGGTCACTGTGTTAGCTAGTGGTGCCCACTGTGTTGGCTAGTGATGATCACTGTTGGCTATAGTGATGGTTAGTGGGTTGGCTAGTGATGATCACTGTGTTGGGTAGTGATGGTCATTGTTAGCTAGTGGTGGTCAATGTGTTGGCTAGTGATGATTAGTGGGTTGGCTAGTGGTGGTCACCGTGTTGGCTAGGGATGGTCAATCGGTTGGCTTATGGCAGTATATAATATATTTTTCCATACGTTTTTCTATGAATGCAAGTCACAATATGAGAAATTAGAAATCCTCCAAACATATGGTCAACTACCAATGAATTTATTAATTCTGAATATTAATGAACAAACAGTGTTAGTAAAATATCTAGAATTTTATTATTTTTGTATAACTTGAAGAACCAAAGCCAGACAACAGGTTTACCAGTTTGAGCAAGGTCTATTTATCTTCGAGGAAGTGCAGGAGAGGAAGGGGCGGGGCTTGAGGACTGGGAAGTGGGTGTGGCTTCACAGTCACACGCCCACCCTAGGTTTGCCTTGTGTCCAATGCTGAGAATGCCATCAAAAACCTCATCACGGTTTATCATGGCACCAAATATATAGGTCTGGAATGAGAGCATGGATTAACAGTACTCTATATATGGTACAGCATTTATTAGACTGAATGCTAAATGTCACAATATACTTCAATATTGTACGTAGTGTTTGTGTATTGGCTGGGCATAATGTCAAGCAGTACTGAGGGAGGATGTGGTGTAGTGGCAAGAAGCAATATAGGCACAGGAAGTGGTGTAGTGGATGACATCCATTTAGACTGCATAGCACCCACAGCACTGCAATTGTGATTGATGCGCTATAGAAATGCAATTACTGTAAAACATAAAATGTTAGCGTCATTAAACTTCAGCGACCTGTGCCATCGACCTATTAGCGTCAGAAAATGTTAACAGGAATATAGCCTTTTAAATTAATACAGATTTTTTAATTGCCGTTTTCAAGAATATTTAACAAACTGACCTTATCCGCGCTGGTCATGGTGATCTCTATCGCCATGCCTCCGCCAGGCAACCAGGAGTAGGGCTTGGCCTGGAAGAAAAGCCACGTCCACATTTACAGACAGGGGACAGGACAATTGATGCTTCCATGGTGCTGAAACGTTCCATATAACTATCATACAGCGCACTCGTTCAGCGGAATACGGCGCTGTATAATATACCCGATACCTAACATAGGAATATTTACAGTAGAGAGGATCTAGAATAATACTAAAAAATAATATTCTAAAAATTATTTCATTTTTCAATAATGAAATGGAGAATATCAGATTTTTCGTACCTTCTCCATTTTGGCGACATCAACAAGTGGGATGAGAATATTCTTAGGGGACGCTATCTTGATTCTCTCAAAGCACAGGAAACTGTAACAAATCAACATCGCATTTTATGTGTTGCAGGTTTTCTCATCAATAACCAATTTCATCGAAATAAAAATAAATTAAAATGTCCTCTTTTTTTTTTAAATGTACCTGCGGGTGAGGTACAGTTTTCCGTTCTTGAAGGCTGCAGTCAATGACTTCTCCTTGTTGATGAGTGTGCAGCGTCTGCCTCCCTGCCATCCTGAGGATTGCAACGATACAGTCACTGTACGTAATGCTTACTGTACACTGGCACGAATCCTGTCTCAGCCAACGGCGGTCGGGACGACAGTCTTAGCGGTGTGAGACGGCGTCACAACGAAAACTCGGAATAATTCCATCGATTTCAGCAGATTCAAAAAATGAATTGGGAGTTTCTCGTCGGCCCAACTGGCCACTGTTGACCAATTGTACTACTGCATTTTGTCATTTGGTAACACTATAAAATTCAATATGGACGCCAGATTAATATATTACCGTTCAGACTATTTGTTGATTCGCGTCGGCCCGACTATGATGACAGCAGAAAATCCAGTCAAGTCATGGGTAGTCGGACGGTGTACGGCTAGCATAAGTGTGTATTAAATAAAATATTAGCTATCGCTTTGTGGACGCACTGACCTGCTTGTGGACACACTCACCTGCTTATGGACACACTCACCTGCTTGTGGAATCACATACTGACCTGCGTCTGGACACCCTGACCTGCGTGTGGACACACTGAGCTGTGTGTGGACACACTGAGCTGGTTGTCGATACACTGACCTGTTTGTGGACACACTGACCTGCTTGTGGACACACTCACCGGGTTGTGGACACACTGACCTGCTTGTGGACACTCACCTGCTTGTGGACACACTGACCTGCGTGTGGACACACTGACCGGGTTGTGGACACACTGACCTGCGTGTGGACACACTGACCTGTTTGTGGACAGACTGACCTGTGTGTGGACACACTCACCTGGAAGTGGACATTCACTGAGGGGAAGCGCGAACAGCTGGCAGAAGGTTTTATCGTCCGTCGTCATGACGTCTTCAGAGCTGTGTTTAGTCTCCTTGCTGTCAGGCAGGATGTGCTGGAGGTCAAACATTTTTGTTGTGGTTAATTGGGGTTTAAAGCCGCTTTCAAGAATGTGCTCATATCACGGTTTGTATGTAGTGTATGCATGCGTGCATATAACTGCTTGTGCTAGTCTGGGTATTTCACTTCTTTATAGTGCTAGTTCACTGGAATATCATGCCGCAGTTTGAACATGGATACTCCACTCAGACATTATACTGACTCTGAGCCAACCAGTCCTTGCTTTACCCCTTTAATGCTGAGCGCCAAGCAGGGAAACAAAAAGTATTATCGTTTAACGTTTGGAATGACGAGGCCGGGGATTTGAACCCATGACCTACCGCTCTCCTGGCCAATGCTCTAACCACTGATCGTACTCCAGCGATCTCTATGCATTCAGAAACTCCAGGGGCCGTATTCTCGAAACTTCTTAAGCCCTAAGAAGTTCGTAAGTACTAAGCATTTGCCTAACTGGGTTTCTGCTTGTGACAATTTAATAGAGACCTTTTCTGACTAAGAATTTTCTTAGTTAAGAAAGCTTCGAGAATAGATGTCCTGGAATCTGTTTGGCTACAGAACCAACTCCAGTATTCTATATACAGAACCAACTTTAGAAATCTGTACATATATGCAATCAACTCCAGTGTTCTGTATGCTTACAGAACCAACTCAAATGTCTTGTACATATACTGAACCAACTCAAATGTCTAGTACGTATACAGAACCAACTCAAATGTCTAGTACGTATGCTGATCCAACTCAAATGTCTAGCACATATACGGAACCAACTCAAATATCTTGTACGTATACGGAACCAACTCAAATATCTTGTACGTATACGGAACCAACTCAAATGTCTAGTACGTATACGGAACCAACTCAAATGTCTTGTACATATACGGAACCAACTCAAATGTCTTGTACATATACGGAACCAACTCAAATGTCTAGTACGTATACAGAACCAACTCAAATGTCTAGTACGTATGCTGATCCAACTCAAATGTCTAGCACATATACGGAACCAACTCAAATATCTTGTACGTATACGGAACCAACTCAAATATCTTGTACGTATACGGAACCAACTCAAATGTCTAGTACGTATACGGAACCAACTCAAATGTCTTGTACATATACAGAACCAACTCAAATGTCTTGTACATATACGGAACCAACTCAAATGTCTTGTACGTATACGGAACCAACCCGATTGAGCTCAGTTTTCACGTTCCTCCTCTCGTGCTCCGCGTCGGTGGGCAGCAGCACCCACATCTGGTGGGTGGTGTCGTACTTCTGTTTGAGACGCGGGAAGCGGAGGTACAAGTAGTCGACGATGAACAGCTTGATTCCCAGCATCAGCCCTGGTGGAATAACGGAATGTATTTTACATCGAGTGTTTGTAAGTTGATTGTTACTGTTACAGTTTAGATACTACCGGTAGTAGATGCCAAACATCAGTTGTGGGGTTAATAAATGGAGCTCATTTGCACAATATGGTCCAAGTCGCTTGTTTAATTTAACCCTTTGTCTGCGCTACATGCCGTATGGCGACCGCGAACATCTAAACTGAAGATCCCATGTGCGAATCGAGCGCAAACAGAAAGTGAATATGTTATCAGTTTTTCAATATATTTTGTTCAGGTGTTCTGGTAGGGGAAGTTTTGGTATACATTTAAAAGTTATTTCATGAAAAGTCATAGTTCGCAAATTAATTTAGCATCCATTTTGTTTAAAAAAGGCTCATTCTGTCAGTCAGAACATGATGAGCCGTACCCAATGGAGACTAAAAGCTATTTATAGTATCACATGTGGTAGGGTTGCCCACTACTCTCGTGTACACCGTTGTGTGCGTATTTACCTCCAAAATAGAAGAGATGCGCAGCAGAAAATACACAGGAAGTGATGGCGCCGACAAGGATGACCATGAACAGCTGTTTGGATGCCGGTGGATGTCGCCAAGTCAGCAAGCTGCAGACATTTAGATTTTTGTCAAACAAGCCACAGACATAACATCTTTGTTGCCATGCAGTACAACAGGTTTAAGCATATATGGTTAGGACAATTTGATGCTAATGGAGAAAACGGACAAAGTCAAAGATCTGATCAAGTTGGTATAACCTGGTAAGTCAGCTTACTCCAATAGTGATGTCGGTGACATACTAGTTGTTGTTAATTGGGGTTTAAAGTCGCTTTCAAGAACGTGCTCATATCACGACGGTGACATACTAAATGTATGAATTGGTATTGAATCTCGAATATGTTAGTTATATTAAGTTGTTCAAACTCTTATCAACATAAAAGTTGCAAGTAATGGATATACTCAGCAAGCTTGCAATAGAGCTTTACCAATATATCGGTACTTGATTATTTTAATTTAACCATCAAAGTTATTTTCAACAAATAATTTGTCCAATGTCAATATTTCTCAAAAATAATTTCTTTACTAAAATTATTAGATGTACTAGTGTGACTTATTTGAATGGAATATGCCTGAAAAAAACCAAACAAACCTTTTGATTTTCTCTAAGCTATCCGCAAATGAACCCAAAAAGTTCTGAAAAATAAACATGACGTTCCGAAAAATAGTATATTATCAAAGACATCATGAAATGAATCACCTTACTTTACTTTATGAAAATACCACATCATCAAACTTTCCAAAGTAAGCTCAAAGAAATCATCTTTAAGAGAGCATATGGACAGTGCCTATAAGAGAGCATATGGACACTGCCTCTTTAAGAGAGCATATAGACAGCACCATTGAGCTTTCATGGATATGAGCGCTACACAATTGTGAACTTTATTATACTTATGATCAAAGAATAATTGAAGAATGAAATAAATGTTTAACAATCCACCTGAAATAGACATTTCCTGCGACTCACCTGGACTTTGCGAGCAACTTGTAAGACGAGGTTAAATTTATCAGACATGCCCAGGTCTTTATTCTCTTCAGATTCCTGGGGAAGGAAATACCCAGGATATGTCGACATGCTTTAGAAGAAATTTGAACAGAGGTACTGTAGGATATGTGGAGCTTACTTTAATTGTGTGCAGGGAATTTCTACAATATTTTGAACAATTGCATATTACATATATTTAAATTCAATATTAAATTATGTAAAGAGAAATATTACTATATTTATTTACCTTTTCTTCTTCTACCGAGTTGAAAAAGTTGAAGTTGACATTCCAGCCTCTGAAATAGGAGGCAGGAGGAAACATACAACATGTGTAGCACTGAATGTTGCAGGAAATCTGCAAGCACTGGCTGGTACTGAGCGGTACTGAGTGGTACTGAGTGGTACTGAGTGGTACTGAGTGGTACTGAGTGGTACTGAGTGAGTGAATTGGTGCTTAACATTGCAGCGAGAATCATGGTACCGGTGAGCTATGAAAGATAACTGCACTGCTTCAGCACAGGTATGTGTTCAAAAAGTAATTGTTGTTATTAATTGGGGTTTAAAGACACTTTCAAGAACGTACTCATATCACAGCTCGTGTGTAGTGTATGCCTGTGTGCTGCTTGTGCTAGTCTAGGTATTTCACCAGTCTTTATAGTGCTAGTTCACTGGAATATCGTGCCGCAGTTTGAACATGTATACTCCACTCAGACACATTATACTGACTCCAAGCCGACCAGTCCTTGCTTTACCCCTTTTAATGCTGAGCGCCAAGCATGGGGAACAACAAGTACCATCTTTAAACGTCTTTTGGTGTGGCACGAACAGGGTTCGAAACCCAGACCTTCAGCTCTCCAGGCCGATGCTCTAACCACTACACCACTGGTGCAGTCTAAAAAGGTAATTATGCGATCCCCATAAGAGTGTTGTTGTAGGTGGATAGGGTAGGATAGAACATGTATAAACCTTTATTAGATTTACCTACGTGAGCGGTCAGATGAAAAGTTTACATAACGAGGTAGACTCACCTGTAAGAAAGGAAACTGATGAAGAGACGGAACGTGAAGCAGAACAGCATTACAGGTAGAAACCATCCGACCCACACTGAGTACATGTACACCTGTAGGAAACACACCAGGTAGAGACAGGTAACAGTAACCTATTGTACATAGTACCAGGTATTCATTAAACATGCACAGTACAACCCTAGGATCAATTGGATATCAACGATAACAATGAAGACACAGAGAGTGTAGGTGCTCACAATGAAGACACAGAGAGTGTAGGTACTAACGATGGAGACACAGAAAATGTAGGTGCTCATGATGAAGACACAGAGTGTCAGCACTCACAATGAAGACAATGAGAGTGTAGGTATTCACAAAAAAGACACAGAGTGCAGGCACTCACGATGAAGATACAGAGAGGTTAGGCACTCACAATGAAAACACAGTGTAGGTACTCACGATGAAGACAATGAGAGTGTATGGGGGAGATTTCCACGTGAGCAAGTCATAGACGCCCTGGGCCGTCATCAAGTATGGTTTAGCTTCTGTTCCTAGATATCAGAAACACTCAGGCATTGAAAAAGGATTGCGGTTACCATGGTTATGGGTGGTACATGTACTACTATGTAATAGGCAGCATAACCACTTGCATTGGTTAGTGCGACACCTCCGTCATCAGTTACGTTAGATAAGGAGCCTGACGATTTCAAAGAGAGAAGCTCATTTAACTAAATTTAATTTCATCTTTAGATTTTTAAGGGACTATGTAGCCAATATTTAATTGTTGTTTTCGATTCTATAAATGTTATAGATTAAACGGATGTAGGAGAGTGAGTGTATGAAGTAATGAGGGCAAACATCTGGAAGGTTCAAGGTACATGTACTAGTAAATGTGCAACAGTGTCTGCTTATAACTCACCAAACCGTTTGATGTTGTCCTTTAGCCTGAAAGATAAACATGACAGAAATGATTGCATTTAAGACATGAATTTGTAATTATTTCATAGGGTGTTTGCTTTACTGCAGCTGTGGATCTTCACTTCCATATTGCTCAAATGTTGTTGTTGTTGTTGTTGTTAATTGGGGTTTAAAGCCACTTTCAAGAACGGGCTCATATCACGGCTTGTATGCAGTGTATGCATGTGTGTTTTTGTGTGTATATGACTGCTTCTGCTAGTATTTGTATTTCACCAGTCTTTATAGTGCTAGTTCACTGGAATATCATGCCGCAGTTTGAACAGATACTTCATTCAGACACATTATACTGACTCCGAGTCGACCAGTCCTTTCTTTACCCCTTTAATGCTGAGCGCCAAGCAGAGGAAGAGCAAGGACCATCGCTTAACGTCTTTTGGTATGACGCGACCGAGAATTTGAACCCACGACCTTCCACTCTCCGGGCCGGCACTCTAACAACTGCGCCACAGAGGCAGTCTCTTTTGGTATGACTCGACCAGGTATCAAAACCCAACCTCAGGATGGGTCGACACTCTAACCACTGTGCCACCGAGGCAGCTACATAGTACCAGGGATCGCATACAGATGATCGGGGTCACGGTCGCCGATTATGATCACGGTATGACCGAATACAATGATTAAAGGTGGACTCACACGGGTCGATCGGTCGCACGACGAGCTTCTATCGATCGTTTGCATAATAAGTCGTAAGTAGGATAAAACGTGCACACGGGTCGACGACGATCGCAAGAAATCCGTCGGAAGAGTAGAGCTTGTTCTAGTCATGCGACCACAGTCTTCCGATGTCAGAAAGCCTTCCGATGCGTCG
>JAULBO010132874.1:0-16798 GCA_032355325.1 Clypeosectus delectus
CATACACTGCATACAAGCCGTGATATGAGCACTTTCTTGAAAGCGGCTTTAAACCCCAATTAACAACAACAACAACATAACCTGTCAATATTAACAACACATATAGATTATGCATCTTCACAAGCATGCTTCCATACTGCAGTTAATATCTGGTACTGTAGTTAGTTTAACACATCCAGTTCCAATTCGCATTATTGGTATTGCACACTCATTTGTACTGTCAAGGAACGCTACTTAAAAACAAGGACTCGTAGTCTAGTATGTTTCCGCTTTGTTGTAGAAATATACATGGATATTGTTGTAGCGGGCAGTGGTTGACAAGCTCCGTGATACAGCGCCCTTGACTTTGCTATTTGACCTGCTTGCATGTTTAACTGTCCATCGCTTTAATCTGGTAAACTTCTGTTTGCTAGTCGTTACGTGCTACGGCGGTCTAATTGGCCGCAATTCTAAGCAAAGAGACCCCTGACTTGACCGTGACTGAGGTAAACAGAATCTAATCGTCGTCAGAGACTGGTAATGATGACGAGGTTTGAGGATATTTACCTCAGTTAACGTTAACATGGCCTGGAGAGTACCCCGGCTTTGTCTACACAATCTCCAACATACAACCTGTATTCTTAGACTTGCCTTAAGAACATTAGAAACGAAAACATGATTCTACCTATATAAAACATGCAAACAAAGGTAGTCGCGCACACAGACATGTACATAAATGCATGCATATATGGGTGTACGGACACGCAAGCGCACGTACATGTACATGCACGCACATTTGCACACGCATACGCACACATACGCACACACATTATTCATACTTTTGAATTGTTATATTTAATTTCTGCAACACTTTAGCAAATGCAAAATTCACATTATATACAACGTATAATTAAAGGTATAGCATTCATAAACGATTTATGAATTGCTGTAAAACAACAGTTGTCCAGTTGCCGTATAGTGGCAGTATGATATCCGAATCATTAGCAGCTACAGAACTGTCTTCATCGGTCTAATTATAACTGCATTTAAAGAAGTAGAACGACATTTCCGTCCAATGTAGGAACACACGTGGTTCGACGTCTTGTATACACAGCGGCATATCTCGTGATGTCCGGCGAGGATGTTCTACGACATTTAGAACGCTTCTCGTCCGGTGGAACGTCATCTTGTGAAGGGATGGGTTGGTGCCGAGATAGCACACGTTCCACATTAATCACGTCCAAACCTAGAAAGTCTCCGGAGGATTTACGTTGATTGATTTTAGTCCCGAGTAATCGACATCGTACACACAAGCCAGGTCCCACATTGGTAGAGTACGACAATGGTCGCCATGCAAACATTCAGGGATCCAGCGGAGTTTTATTAGACGGATGTTGTGTTTAATATATTAAAATACGCCGGTAACTCGCATAACATGAAGCAATGACATAGATATTCGACGTTCATTTTTTTTTGTTAGACGTAAACGAATATTAGACGTTATGCAGCATGGCCCCCGAGGTTACGAAACATTGTTCATACTCAACTCAGGATCGCTTGCATTATACAGACTGGTGAAATACCCAGACTAGCACAAGCAGTCATATGTGCATACTAACATGCATACAGTACATACAATCATTGATATGAGCACGTTCTTGAAAGCGGCTTTAAACCGCAATTATAGCAACAACAAAATGAAATCTGAGTTACGGGAGGCCAGGCCCGGAAGTTACCGAATGGTTTGGTGTATACGCGTTCATGCTCAACTCAACGTTTCGCGCCCAGACACATGTGAAAGTGCACAAAGCTTGAGCAAATATCATGCCGCAGTTTGAACATGGATACTCCACTCAGACACATTTACTCCGAGCCGACCAGTCCTTGCTTTAGCCCTTTACTGCTAAGCGCCAAGCACCACCTTTTAGCGTATTTTGGTATGACGCGGCCGGTGTTTTGAACCAATGGCCTTCCGCTCACCGGGCCGACGCTCTAACCACTATGCCACGGAGGATGTCCGGTCCCACTTAAGTTTAAGCATAAAACGTACATGTACAGTTGAGCATGGAATCGTACTTTAAACAAGTTTCGTTCCATGTTGGGATTCAGAAGTGAAAGATTCCACTAGTGGCGAATACCTAATATCGAAATGCATCAGAGCTGTGATACGAATTAAATACAACTTTACACGTCTTCGTTGCATTTGTATGCTATTCAAAATTGTCTGGGAACTGTATCACATGGAAAGGCTCAGTGTTCTAGAAAACACTTCACGTTGTTCGGCTCAGCTGACATAACTACGAGATTCGGTGCAATAGCTGTTGGTAAATATCGAAATATGACTCTCATATCTGTCCCAGAGGTTTCCTTTGTGGCTGGCTTAATGGGATGAGCATGGTGAACATGTGGCAATACTGCAAAGAATGATGAATATTACGACACTGGAGTATGTTAGACAATCACCGACAGAAATAGAGCTGATACACTGTTTATTATTAGTGCAACTCTAGCAAGACGATCATAATTATAGCACATTTTAATTTTAATACTAAATTAAAAACACAGTGTATAGAAATCATATTTACCATGCATTTGTTTGTAGAATACTAAGATTCCCAAATACCGTACATATACTCTCTCTGTTTTTTTCAACGCCAAGTTTCCAATGATGATAACGGCATTGCCACGTTACAGACAACGCATCCTATCATGATCGCGTCGGAAATTTAACTTCCGCGAATATTGATGGCGGGATCCCGTTGCGAGATTGGAACCCGATACATTTGGCTGCAAAGTCCAACGTGCTACATACTGCGCCCCTCGATACATTTAAAGGAAACTGATACATTGTACAAGTGGTAGCTTTAGGTCATTTCGAGGATCCACGGCTGCCAAGCAAACATCAGTTTGCTACCTTTCTTTAGAGATTAGCATATAGAAAATAGAAACAACAGGATTCCAAGTGCTGTGTCTCGATTGTATGTAACGACAGAAATGGAAGGTCATTGCTATTTTCTATCTATATGGACATAGACAACATGTACTGTATATAGCATTCAAAATTGTAATGTGTCCCTTTGCATATATACCAAGAATAGCAACAGTTGGTACACAATGTATACGCATTCTCAAACTGTAATAGAGGGAATTAAAAATGCCTTGGCAAATTAGCATGTTGCTTGATGCCTTCACAGTGTCAAATACTGGGACAACTCTCGTGTGATGTAAAACTATCGAGGAGACTGTAGGCTGTGCTTACGTGACATGCCCAGTACATCCGTCCTACATGTCCTAAATGTCCCGGATGTCCTACCTGTCCAATGGGTGGTTTTAATGCTAGATGGTGTGCATCACAACTGTGCGAACTAAATGCTCCCTTCGTAGGAGGAAATACAGCACGTACAATCCAACTACGTCACAACGAGTTGTATTTTGTGGCATGTGTGTGTATATATATAGATGCTCTATTGTCAATTGACACAGCTCATAAGAATATTCAAAACCACAGTTTACTGAATCATCTGTATTAGACATCTGACTTAACAAACTATGATATTATCCTAAATGGATAGGTACATGTTCCTTAAATAAAAACAATAATTAAATATGTTCGTCTGCCAGAATTGAAAAAGTGTATATTATAAGGTATATTTAGTAATGCATTTAAACCATGACTCAATTTACCTATCGAAGTATTATATATGTCCTACATATAATAAATCACGCATTCACCATTCATCTAAATACTAATAATACATGTATGTCCATTTATATAGCGCCAAACTCAAAAATGCAAAGTACATGTACATATAATCACGTGTCTACCTCCATATATTGTTTCACGGCTGTAGGATAGGTACGATTCCGGTTAGATTTCCGATAAAGCCCGAATAATCGTTGTAATTACGTATTATAACATAGTATGCATTTTATATTGTGTAATGTTATACGGGGGATAACTCTAATCATTGAACCTGGACAGAATCACGTTTCATTGTGTTCAAATGGCAAGATAATTATAGCTACGTAGCTATAATCATTCAATGTATTAATATATTAAAAACCAGTGGAATATGTGGCAAATGTAGCTGGCTACCCAGTATCCTTGTGTAGACACACCAACTGTACACACGTTCAGGTAAAAATACGTTTGACCACGCATTATGTAAACAAAGCCGTGATAGTATGCCTTTAAGACGCGATTTGAAACACAATACGAAACAATTAAATAATTATATGTTCCTTGAGGTTTCAATTATAATACATACTATTATAGTCAAGTCAAGGTTGGAATAGATTAGTGGCATTTCCATCTCAGTCTGTCAAAATTTGGATACTACATGTACTTGGCAGAGACTGCCGGTGGTGTAGACAAGGAAAAGCTTCGTTCACACCTGCGTGATCTTGTATTTACAAGGATTCGTCAATGAACGTGCTCCATACGCCAATCCTTCACTCCACTTGGCACGGGCATGGTGTTGGCGGTTGGTCACGATCTCCAAAATAATCCTTCGTGTAACTGTACTTCTCCTTTCATTCTAACATGAAACACCGCCGTGTTACAGTAGTCACATTCTAAAAAAAAAGTGAAACTGTTTTGTAGATGTGATAATAGATATACATGTATATGTATACTAGTGCTACATGTATGTTTTTTAATGTTGATATTGTAATTATACATTGTATATTAAATTTAAATTATTTTTGACGAATATAAACAAATTAAAGCATTACTATTTTGAAATTATATTTTCGAAATCATCAAATAAAAACAATATTCTTTCCATTAAGGAAACAAATAATGGCGGACAATGTTATTGTTCAGAATATCATGAATTCCACGTGTACACACATGTGCATGTACCAGCAATGAATATAATCCATTTGAAATAAAGTATGTCATTCAAATGAGATACCTAATCCTAGCCTTTCTAAAACTAAACCCTATATCGCCCAAAAAGCCTGTTTGTCACTGACGGCGCGACACGTTTGAGTTGATGACGTCACACACTCACTTGCGGTGACTTCACTGGTTCCGGAAGTCCGACTGATGTCATGATTAAGTACGGGGATGGCGTATCAGGCGTCTGTGAGCCCCATTACTTACAAGTATGTATTACATTCCGCCAAGCGATGCTTTCACGTGGACTCTTATTATAATAAATTATGTCAAACCATTCACTACGATGTTAACCAGCATGATAATATACATGTACATGTACTTATCTTTTACATGTACTTCTTTTTCGAAAGTTTTATTAGGTACAAGTCATACACTATCAGAGCTATGCTGCGACACCTAGCGGGCGATCCTGTGTCCATGGAATGCAACGTTACCTCTCTTTGAACTTTGTCCGGACATACACTGTACTGTATATTTGTACCGGTGTTTGCTGATCATTGTCAGGGGAGGGCGTGTGGTGGGTGGACAGCTTTTATATCGCTCGATGACAACCCGCACGGTAAATAGCAAAGCGGTTCGAGTGGCAGACATCTGTTTTGTTTTATTTCGCCAGAACTACCAACTTTACTTGATAGAGAGTCATATAATAGTAAATTATCAGCGATAAATTGTTTTTAATTTTACGCAATGGTGAATGTTACACTTAGCTAGTCAGTATTGAAATAATAATAATGGTTTCGTTATGCAAGTGTGGTGTATCGTGTTTCACATTTACTTATAGGACCATTACATTACTAATGTATTGCATCTAGCTTAGGTTTGAGTCGTGGCGATCACGGGTGTAGTAGAGACAGGCAGACGTGTTGCTGGACGGTCGAACATTACTTAAAACTTGTGCAGAAGTGTTTAATTATATCGGTTGTCTATCCAAGCAGCATATATACGGGTACATGTAGGTCAGGTCGATTGGTTATTGTTGTTCCTAGTGGCTGTCTGTTCATGAAGGAGATTGTCTGTAGCAGACATTGCAATCAACATATCTCGAGCGTTTTCGTAACCTATAACACTACTCGACGGTGTCTCCATGGTTGGCATGCCCAAACTATAGGAATGTCCCGAACATTGGGAAAAACGGACGCTACTTTGAATGTTAAAAGTAAATTACTATGTATTTGTTGGTCAGTTTTCACTCGGATTGTCTATTCTGTGTATAGTAATTGAATAAAACGGCGTTTGGACTCGATATCATAATTTTGTTTGTATGACAATCTGACCAATCAGACTGAACTATACCTGTGACGTCACATGGCTACACTGGTACAATGGTAGTAAAGTATAGGTATAACTCGAGGCGACCCGAATGGAGACATTGTTACATGTAGGTCGACACGTGGTAATATACATGTAGGTCCTATTGGTGAGCTTGTTCGTCCTATTAATTGTTAGGTCAAGTCGCGGTAACTCTCAGTAAAATTGGGCCTAATGAGTGTAGACTAGTGCACCGTGATTCACTGCCGTGTCTCTATTTGCCGTGATGCTATTATTAGATGCTTAGCTTGAGTGAATGGACACACTGCAATATGCATGACACGAGCTTCAGTCACGTGACCAGCATTCCGTTGCACGCTTTTAGCGATTAAAATAAATCGTTTCTCACTAAATCAGTTAGATGTATGCATATGGAATCCAGCCAGCATAAATACAGCATGGGTGTGCAGTTCAACTACAAGTATACAATGCAGTCCAATTGTACAATATAGACGTATGAGGAACGGCCGCTGCCGATTCACCGCGGAACATTACATTACTTCAGACTAAGTACTAGGCGATATAATGTATGTTGGTTTTTTTAGTCAATAAATGGTCTTGCTCAGTTTCTATTACATGTCGTAATGTCTATTAGTATGCACAACGTCAGTGGTGTAGTTCATGTCTCAATGGTAATTATACGACCCTTCCTTTCTTGTACATACATGTAGCATCATGTATAAAATGCTTGGAAGAAACAGACTAGACATGCTTTGTAAACGCAATCCCATAAGACATGGGACTAGAGGCTAATCTTGCATATTAGTAAGCAACCGACCACGTCGAAGAGTAAGGCCATCCGCAAGTGATGTGCCATCTTCAATGGTCTTCATTTTGTCCATTTGATGCATAAAGCTGAGGTAAGGTCATGTCAATGTTGGCACATATAATGTCATTTCCTGCTAATTCGAAGTAGGCGATAATATAATGTAAGCGGACTAACCGTGAATGTTTGGGGCTGGATTTAGAGGATGATAACGAAGTTATTTTTTACGGTAAACCGTTAAAATGTGCAGTACACGTGTACTGGTATGTCACTATTAAATGTGTATCTGAGGAAATGTCTATGTCAGAGCTTGGAGTAATAAAACAATGTGATGTGCTTGCAATTTAGATGTAGTTGTAACTTATAATACTAGTATATTAATTCACTTAAATGACTGAAATAGGAAATGTACCAAATACAGTTTTACATAATGACGTACTATAGTGCATGCATGTATAAGGAAGTCGTGCGTCAAATAACCTGATTTGCAATCAGTAAACTAGGACCAATGTATGATGGGTAACGAAGCACCTATACACTATACTCTGAATAACGTGTATCTGGCATTGCTTGTCAGAGCAGTCTCGACATAGCAGAAACGTTTGTAAAGCATAACGTCACCCGATCCCAATTCAGGTCGAATTTTGAATTAGATTGTGTCCCAATTAGAGCAGGCCTAGATGTTTCGAAACCAACTTGATTTTGAGATTGTGCTCAGTGCTTAAGGTGAGAACAATCTCAGCTAGGTCAATGGGAGATCCCGGTTGAGCAAATTTTCAACACTGAGTCAATGGGAGACAACATTTCAAACTTAAGTTTGTTTCGAGAAATCGGATCCAGATTGTTTTAATTGTAAGAATCTCGATCTGCAATGCAAGGCTTATACTAGTAAACGGATCCAATGCTAGCTGAATTAATGCCACCGAAGGTGTGACATCTTGAGCCGTTTGTGCAATTAAAGTGTATGAAACAATGGTGAGATGTGCATGTTGTTAGTGGGCACAGCTTCGGTTTATATTCATGTCTTAAGAACACCATTCAACATGTAACAGGTTTATTTATGTCATAAGTTAAAGATACAAACAATACACATTTTTATCTCGGAATCTTCTTGATCATCTCGTCGCATTCATGCACACACAGATCATTCAATTTCTGTAAATATAAAATTACGAGAAATTAGATTTAGTTTCTTATTATATTATATATTCTTATCGAAAATATTAGTATCTATAATCCTTTTCATCGGCATATTTTAAAATACATGTATATTAAAATCATTAATATATCTTTACAGTACTGTACAATGCGCGCAAATAGCGTTAACATTTAATATTCAACTCAATAGATAAACGGTATTGCTGACTATAAATGGTACACACCTGTTCTGCTGCTCTGTGACTTCAATAGAAAGTACCCTTCATGTTGCCTTTTCCATACGGCATGTACTTGCCTCCCATATACATAGGGGCGCCATAACCTCCGTAGTTGCCGTAACCTCCGTATCCCCCGTATCCTCCATAGCCTCCATAGCCTCCGAAGCCACCATAGCCTCCCCTAAGACCTCCAGCGAATCCTCCTCCATAGTTTCCGCCCATGAAACCGCCATTGAAACCGTGTGGCATGTGTCCGCCGCCATAATAACCTCCGTTGAGGTTGCGGTTCATGCCTCCAAAATTGCCCCCATAGCCTCCCATCCCCATGCCCCCATAGGCTCCCATTCCCATGCCTCTGAATCCACCCATTCCCATACCGCCATAGCCACCCATTCCATACTGTCCGTACATGGGTTTGTGTATGACTTTCTTCACGATCTTTCCAGCCAGTGGCTCAGACAGAATAGCAGCGACACAAAGGCAAAGAACCAGTACAACGGCCTTCATCATCTTGGATAATCTGAAATGAGAGGAAAGTACGTATACGTACAGTGTATACCTACATGTACATGTATGCTTACCGTATGCGATACAGTTGTGGTTATACATATATTTCCAGGGAGAAATTGATACATGTGTGTATACATATTTGAGGGTGAATATTAGTAAAGTAATTTACCATTATATATTCAGAATCAAACCTTGCATTTAAACGTAATTCAATGAAACTCGTAAATGGACAGCAGCTTAAGAAACCATCAAAATATCCAATGTGCGCTGTACATACATGTAATGTAAGTGAAACTGTAAATATACTCACTTATTCGATATCGGCTTGGACGTTCCAGTGAAAGATTGAACACGACGATTTGAAGTGATTTAAAACAGTAAATCCAGTCAGTTTTATATTGCTGTTATCACGTAATGTGCCCTTCCCCTATACATCCGAAAGTGTGTACGGGGGTGTTCAATATCACTAAGTCACTTCCGCGTAATAGTCGTCATCGTAATTACAAATGTAGATACTACGTGCATAGGTAGGTTTGATTTTGATTTTTTAAACATGAAAAGTGAATTAATCATGATCAATTAGATAGATTTGTGTAATATACAATATTATTAACCTACATGTATGACGTGTTTACAATTTAAAGTTACCGGATAAGTGTATTTCCGTAATTTTAGTAATTCAAATATTATCCAATGTTTCAATGGATATTTTAAAATAATAGTGGAGTTTTACCACTTTTGTTTCTTGTATCTATTCTTTTGAAGATAATGTAAGCGCAACTTCCTGAACAGGGAGAACGGTTATCTCAGTAAAACGTCAGGCATTGGTGAAAGCTCCCATTCTCTGCTGGATATATATACATGTATATATATACTGGTAGATGTATAGTTATATATACAGAACCATATTACCAGTATAGAGTAATAGATAAATGCATGTACTAGTATACAATTAGCTAATAGTGAGAACACATATTTCCGTAAGGTATTGTAAGGTGCGTGTACTGTATATGGACATGCCACTAGCGATATACTGTTACACACATTGCTATAATATACATGTACACATACATTATGCAGATAAGACTAAATACTAGTATTAATGTTTGGTATATCGTAAATTTTAGTTGAGTGCAGCATTACGATATGTAATGAGAGTAACATGTACCTTCGACAAGTGCACCAGACACTTCCTGTATTATGTATTTTATATGCAATTGTTTTTACATGTAGATTGCAAGATTGCTGAGGGCCATGTATAATTCGTATGTATGAGCATGTTTAACTGGGGTTTTTCAATTCATATAAATTAGTACACGGGTGTCGGGCACACTGCACTTGTATAATATATGAATAGCTATTAGATTGACATTGATTTCAGATAATAATTAGTGTCTAGGGACCAGGAGGAAATTGTCATGTTCACACAGGCATGAGGGTAGTATTGTAATGATATCGTGACTTAGAAATGAAAATAGTGTACAATCATGTTCAAAGCACAGTAAAAGTGAAATTGCACATGCTGTGGATGGTGCACAACCATAATTTTCGGGGGTTTGGCTCCGTTTTTACAAAACCATAAAGCAAATTCATATCTGACACGCGTGTAAAATATGAATTGAACAAACACACACGAGGTATACTAGTATTTAAATTAACACGACTATAGCATCCTTCATGAACATCGTATACTAGTACTTCAAATGTATACACTGTACATGGACATGTATATGAATGAATTTCGCTTTTACTAGCTGAGAACCAATAATTATGTAGTGGTTCGCTGTTATTCGGAGTTGTCGATGTCTTACATGTACACAGTAGGTGTGATGAGGTGAGTGTAATGCTTACATAGGTAAGGGGTCTACATTTAGAGTATTAATATTATATATACAGTTCTGCTCAAGGTACACAACTATGAATAGCATGTTGGAATACATGCAGTTGCAACAGTGTAATTGCTATCTGAAATGCAGTATGAGAGTACATGCTAGTATTTGAGATGATGTGTGAAGTCCTATCAAATCGATAAACATTCAATTTACTTACAGTACATGTACTAGGAATATTTCATATTGTGCTGTGTATTTCAAATACACCTTAATTAGTGTATATCTATATAAAACATAACAATATGTACACGGAATGTGGCTGATACAACTCCATTTCCGGTATGAAATATTTTGTTTGAACTTGTAAAGTTAAAACGAAAGTCTACTGCCGAGTAATCATACAAACTTCACACACTCAATGATAAATTGAATACAGATGTTTTTCCCCCTAGAAATAAACATGTGTCCTCTTTCAATGTAACCATCTAATAATGGCCAAGTTGGAAGTTGCTGTGGTGACATGACATATTTTATTCTTGACGTGCAACACTATCACACAATATTCGCGTGTATCACTTATTACGAATTGTTACATTTAAATTACTTATGTTTAAGTTGTCGGAAGTGTTGAACATAATATTACAGTAACAAAGCCATTAGTATGTACTTCAAAGTAAATCAACAGTTTGTTAATTACACATTTTTATTTCATTAATTAAGTAATACTTATATCAATAAAGGAACCCTAATTGTATATACTGTAGTCCAAAATGAAATGAGAAAGCTCGTCCACGTTAGTCCTGTAAGCCAAGATGCAAACAAATTCGCATGGCAGTGTCTTCTCTGACCAAGACGTAACCTAGTGCCGAACACAGAATGACTGTATTCAAAGAGCACAACTCAGTACTGTATTGAGATAGTTTCCGCGATTCCGTATATACTGTATAGTAGTATTGTGTTGGTCATTGTATGCATGATCAACATTTTCTGTCATTGTTGTAGTGTTTCATCATGTCGTTAATGTGTGAGGTTAATGTGCGAGGTAGGTGTGCTGTAGAAAAACTTACGTTCCTAGTAATACATTATTGTACTATCTTATCTTATCTGATCTAAGTACGGATTCATCAGTAGCACTTTTCCCCCACTGTATAAGATCATTATTAATAGTACAGCAGCCACATTGCATGTTACTATTTACGGCAATATGAACTACGTGGATATATCTCTATACCCACAATACAGTCGTCGACAAAGACACGCGTCTATATTGGAAAATCTACCACTGGAACTAATACTCTCCTGGATGTACTTTGAACATGAATTCGACGAATAGCGGTCTGGACAACGCGAAATACATGTGTGTTATATAGAGTATGTGGACCATCAGCTGAGAACCAGGTTGTTCTATGTCCATTCACTTCCGTTTTGTGTTGTATTTGAAACTTCACATGTCATAGAACAACTCTATTTTCCAAAGAAATATTTACATTTGAAATTTTGATTAGAAACGTTGGGGAAATGTAGATTATCATTGTAGAGCTACAATAGGTGTGACTGCAGGGCTCCCGCTACAAAGTGTTGACCTTTCAATATTTGTAGTGTACACGTGTTTCGAGTAACGCAGCCGATGAGTCCTACTGGAAGGTAGTCGGCGCTTGGTTTAACTATTGGAATTGTGTTGGCCGTATGAATTCCAAGAATCAAATGATTATGAAGCTGTATCGCTCAATGATATTTTGGATATTGTCGATGTTCGCAACCTCATCTGAGGTTAATCGCAAAAAAACAGCATTGAACATGGATAATGTTTATTGGTTTTATAAGTTTAATATATACAAACAATAAATACATTAGCACCGGTGTCTTCACGATAAAATCGACACGTCCATCTGTACACAGACTAGATCATTCGATTTCTGAAACAAAAACACGATACATTAGAAAGGGTTCCTGATGTTATATTCATGGATTTAGTTTTAATAATATCGGCTAATACTTAATGCGATCGATATATAGAGAATCTCGCCCAAGAGTCATTTGATATCTAATACTAGTATACCACACGAGTTGATAAAGGTAGCACACATCCGAGGCTATGCCGAGGATTTTTGTTACTTGTTTCAACGAGTGTTGATACATATGATATCAAAAGTCACTAGGGTGAGATTATATATGTATCACCCAATATCATTCTTAGTCATTTTAGAAGCAGATTTGAACCTTATACACATGCTACTGCAAATTCAATGAAGAATTAAGCTACTGTGCCTTGGCACTGTTACACCATTGTAATTATATGACGTCACAGTGGGTAAATGATAACATCACAATGAAAGAAGTCAAAGTTGAAAGCGATATCTCCTAGTAGATATCGCTTGAACTTCTACAAGCGATATCTTCTGTGGAAGCCAGTATTGGGTGAAACATGCAAATGAATATTGCTTAACACGTACATGTATAATGACACTCTTGACATGCCATACTAGTACATACATACACATATATTACATACCTTCTACTGTTCTGCTGCTCTGTGATTTCAATAGAAAGCACCCTTCATGTTGCCTTTTCCATACGGCATGTACTTGCCTCCCATATAATTAGGGCCGCCATAACCTCCGTAGTTTCCGTAACCTCCGTAGCCCCCGTATCCTCCATAGCCTCCATTAAGACCTCCATTGAATCCTCCTCCATAGTTTCCGCCCATGAATCCGCCATTGAAACCGTATGGCATTTGACCATAATAACCTCCAAACATGCCTCCGTTCATGTTGCCGTACATGCCTCCAAAGTTGCCCCCGAAGCCTCCCATTCCCATGCCCCCATAGCCTCCCATGCCCCCGAAGCCTCCCATTCCCATGCCCCCATAGCCTCTCATTCCCATGCCACCATGGCCTCCCATTCCCATGCCTCCGAATCCACCCATTCCCATGCCGCCATAGCCACCCATGCCATACTGTCCGTACATGGGTTTCTGTATCACTTTCTTCACGATCTGTCCAGCCAGTGGCTCGGACAAGATAGCAGCGACACAAAGGCAAAGAACCAGTACAACGGCCTTCATCATGTTGGATAATCTGAAATGGGAGAGAATAAATGTACTAGTAAATTTAGTTTTACAAACAATATAATACTTAGATATGTTCGCATTTATACATGTATCCCTATTGCCGTACCGACAATTTAATATAATTCTATATTTAATACGTTGAATAACTATATATTACGCAATTCGCAATGTATTCTGAAGAATATATTGCAAATAAACGTGTATTTCAAATAAACAGTAACTAAATCATGGAACCAAACTTTATGCATGAAACATTCCTGCATTCTGTAGCACAAGTAGTACTTACTTAGTAGATGGCTATCAGCTTGAACGGATTCAGTGGGAGGTCGAACGACGATGGCTTGAACTGATTTGTAACTTTAATTCCAGTCGTTTTTATAGTGCTGCTGTCACGTTAAATGCCAATCCCCCTTCTGTCGAGATTGCACACGTACAAGTACATGTAGGTGTTAAATGACAATACGTCACTTCCGGGAGAGATTCCCCATCGTCATGCTCGTGATCATACTGAACACCTACAAGCCACATGTAGTGCTGGATTGCTTTGGTTGTACTTGTTTCGATAAGTAAGCCAAAGAACAGTATATACCGGTATATACCTGGTGCCGTATTATCGAAACTTCTTAACTGAAGAACTTCTTCAGAAATGATCGCTTTAAAATTGACATAAGCAGACACCCAGTTAGGCACAATTATTAGTACTTACGAACATCTTAGGACGTAAGAAGTTTCGACAAGACGGCCCCAGTATATACATATTGCATACTTTACTTCATGCTGCAATCAGACTACATGGTACAACTGATAACAAACTATAGAATACTTATATGTTGTGTCATTATTTCTGTAATACGAGTATGCTTCATCTTGTTAAAGTATTAGTGTATGCATCTGCTTAATACTATTTTCAATCAGTACTATCAGTAACTGATTAAATAAGATAGCATGTTGTAATATTGCTAATTGTAAAATGTGAATAAATATTCAGTATAACTTATGCCATCATTAAAACGAAATTATATAATTAATAGTAGCTCAAATAAGTATATGCCTTACAGACATTTTCAGAATTCGTTCCTCCGTCATTGCGAAATATCCTGGGAATAATGAAATAAGAATTAAATATATTCCTGGGGAAAACTACGGTGACAATCTGCTAGATTTAAGAAAAATTTCCGTTTGTTGTGTTTGCTATTCACTTGATATCAATTTCTACTCGTACAGAAAATAATTTAAACCATGCATTTATTTTGTTACATGTAGGTCTTTCAATTGAATGTACATAATGCAAGACAAATAAAGGATTATACATGTACATGGTTGTAAATAAAATATAATGTAAATGTCTATGCGTATGGAAACGTTCGATATCGATGTATTGCCATGAATGGCAAAGACAAATTCAATGTGCATGTATTGATACAATAGTATGTATATTAGCAGTATTTCATTGACAAATTCAACTTTATTGAAATGTTCATGTCAATTTATGTTTCCACTCGTGACAATTATTGATCGATAGTGATGTTTTTCAGTCAAGTGTCAAGCGCATTGCAATATATCAAATCTATTAAAACGTACGCATTTATGTCCGTGTATGTAAATGACTCATGTACGACGGGTATTATCCAATCAATTGATTAGTAAAAGCGGTAATTACATTTCCGAGGTTGACGTATCAATGTCTGGGGGGCTGGGAGAATCAGCGCGTACAAACTGACACCTGTATATACGCATATCTGACCATTGACTGGTTGTATCTGCCCATAGGCTACTGGTCCTGTGTGTCAGGAACATGTAACAAGAAACCACCTGAAATACATCGAGAAATACATTTTTGAAAGTGATACTATTCAAACCAACGAGTTGTATACTCATTTAAGTCGACAGTGAAAAGAATATGCTTCTGGGATATTCACCACAACGAATTTAACCTCGCTGGATGACCAACAAATATACATGTAACTGGATCAATTACTAGTATATCGTAATTATTATAATAGACATGTATATGCTTGTAGTCTATACTATTTTTTAATGTAGAAACAAACCTCCCAGCAGAGAATGGGTGCGGTCAGAAGATACGGTGTTTTGAATGTTAACCCTTCTAGCGCCTGCAACATGCATGCAGCTTTGATTGCATACTTCCCAGGGAATCGATAGGGAAACTGTTTGCACACTGGTCCATTGACAGGATAATATGTACGCGCATCGAGCGTGCATTCCCTCCCGCATAGAGCTACTGCGCTTTTATTGTTATTGTTATTATTATTATTATTATTATTAAGTTTTGAAAGTAGAACACATTCTCTGTTGTAATTATACGATATTTTTAATACAGCAAATTTCAACCTGGTTTTAATCACGGAGTAAATAGTATGTAAAAAATATAGTCTAGTAAATTATTAAAGGGATACTGGAAGTGTAGTTTAGTGTTTGTATGATACAAGATATATCAAAGCATTAACTGGTCTGCCCTTTCTGATCTCACTGGTACATGTAGTTCGTCAGCTGAAAACCAGGGGCCGTATTCTCGAAACTTCTTAAGATGTTCGTAAGTACTAATAATAGGGCCCCAGGTTGTTATGTACATTCACTTTCGTTTTGTGTAAAACGCATTTGAAACTTCATATTATGTCTCTATTACATAGTGGAGATAGAACACATTGATTTGTCGAAAACAATAATTTATACAATTGAAATTGTGATTATAAACTTTGGGACGATTTGGGACGATTTGTATACTGAAGTGTATTTCAGACAAATACCCATACAGATTAGATTACCAATTTTAGGTCTTTGAATTGAATCTAATGCAAGACATACGCTATAGCATTTAAATTAGCGTTATTAAAATTACTAGTATTAAGTGTAGTAATCTCAAGTTGTACGGTAATATGTATTGTGTAAAATATTGCATACATGTATTTGCAAATGCCTGCATAGAAATACATACATGTACAGTCATGTCCATAATCATCCTCGCACCCCAGGGGTACTTTATTCCGTATACACTACATGTGTAACCCCTGGCAAATTAGGGCACAGATACTG
>JAULBO010132985.1:5252-16784 GCA_032355325.1 Clypeosectus delectus
GGTTAATATTGTTGCACTAGTCCTGTAGCCCGAGGTTAATATTGTTGCACTAGTCCTGTAGCCCGAGCCAAAATTCCCAATGCTGAAGGTATCCTGAGGACTAGTTGAAATTTAGGACTTTTAGGCTTTTACTACAATATGTTATCATTATCAGGACTAGTGGTAAAATATTTTAATATTAACAGACCTGTGTCTTCCTCTCAAGTGATCAATTATTGGAAAATCAGCCCAAATATTTCGGGTTTTAAATTTAAAGTCTGGTTCTGGCAGGGAATTAAATATAATGCTTTGTTTGTACACTTAATGAACATTTAAGGCTCATTTAGTAGATGTGTGGAAATCCACAAACTCACTCAGTATCTAGTTACCATTCACAACATATGAATATTTATTTTAACTATTTAAATGCAAGATTAAAATAATATATGATGGTTGGTATAGGAAGATATCGTTACTATGCCTGTTTCAAGTGTTTCAACAAAGTCTTTTGAAATAAAAGGAGCTATTTGGCATAACGAATAGATTGATGTCGTCTGACAATTCTTTATGTAACACCAGTTCACTAGGTGTTGTTTTGTATAATATGACGATTTATCTGAAGTGGACGAAAACTCCATCATCAAAGAAACAAAACCGTACAAATCAAATCCAAATCGTTTCAATCGCTACTAAAATAACCGCTTTATAAAGTGAACCATTTTAATTAAACGGTTCCCAGTAAGTCGAAAACTGTTCGTGACAAATAGAGTTTGACAACTGCAGATTAAGTTGGGTCGTTAACTTAAGGTATAGCGAGATCAAAGTCGGTACGAGGAGGCAGTGTTGTCTCACACCTGGTCGTCTTATCACCTGAAGGAGATATATGGATCAGAATTACCTGGCCTGAAATGCGAGATGATGGAACAAACTTATTGCAGCACAGCTCTCTTGGACACACAGACAAAATAAACGATACAACAGCACTATCTATAATAATAATAACAATTCAATAATAATAATAATTTAATAATAATAATAATAATAATAATAATGTATCTATATATCGCCTAAATTACCAACTTATAGATGCTCACTGGCACTGTACATTTATTATTACCCCGGTCAATGGATCACTGTGCAATCAGATTCCCTCTCAACTCCCTGGGGAGTAAACACTTATATCTCAGTAATTGTTTCGGATGGCATTTCAACATGCAAGTCGAAATTCAATTTAAACCGCCTCCAGTTGACAATAAAACAATTCACGTATATTTTTAACGTTTTTCAATACTAGTATAACTGTTTTGATGAAAGTTTTGCTAAACGTTACATGGCAATGCAACCTGTTTATCCATCCCAGCTGCTTACTTTAAAATTATCTGGGCTATCAACTACCCAGACTTGGCAATAGCTCTGTCATGAGATATGCTAGATTACTAGTATCACAGAATTGTATTATGATATTACAATTTGAACTCTATTATTCATTATCAGCTTATCAACTACAAACATCATAAATATTAATTAAGCAAAAGTGCAAATTCAAGATGGCTGCCACTGTCTTTGCAACCTACCTGGGCTGATTTGGTAAAACGTAAGTCCTAATTCTGTTCGCGATGGCAACGTGAATAATCAAACAAAACAGGTACATTCTTCTCTAGACTATACCCAGTTTGTCCATCTCTCTGATCTTGCACACCTCTACAACCCGTTCTTGTCAACAACCCTCAACCCCCACCCACAAACCTCCTAATTCCAATACCTACCCCACCCCACCCCACCCCCCACCACATCCCCCAACCCCTACCCATTGTCAAGGATCTGCAATTACTCTGACTTAATGAAGAGGAAACCTGTATTGAAAGACAGAAGAAAGAACAAGTACACAAGAGCTTGAAGACAAACAAAGCCTCATTTGACAAAGTCCCGATCATTTATTCCTTTCCAATCAGTCAGCTATTGACCTTCACCGTAACCCTTGACCCCTGGCACCTCCCTGGGTTTCGGGTTGGTGAAATGGGCCGCTAATCACAGAGGTAAATATTACCCCATGCCTGGAACATAAAACAATCAACAGGTGGAGGAGGTGGGGTTGGGAGGTGGTGTGGGGGGGGCTGGGGTGGGGAGCGCTAAGCAACATGCCCAGTATGCACCTCAGCATTGGGAGTTTTCTGTGCTCTCTTCACCTCACCTGGACGAACTGATTGATTGCTATACATGACCCAAGACAGTAATGGATGGAAGAAGCTTGCAGCTTTAATTACATACCGTTGTCACCTTTCAGGTACAAGTCATATAAGTATATAGGGACATTGTTGGCAAATTCCTGCTCTTTCAAATGAGTGGTCACACATTGGGATTTAATACAATGAGCTTGTCATTTTTCGGGTATAATTAAAGAAAGAATGTTGAGATACTGGTACAGTTTCTTATGAATTGTCACATGTACATATGGGTAACATGTACATTTGGTTAACGTATTCACTTGGAGTGTTTAGTCATCAAACTTGAAAGACAGATCACCGATTTATTTATTGCATATTGAACTGTGTATTATCACAAGGCAAGAGGTGCAATTCTCTATGCTATTCAAAGTTAATTGTATACTAGTAATTATGTGATCAATGAAAAATACAACGGAGGACTTCATGTGTCTGTAAAACAAAAATCGTGGCCATCATAGCTAGGCATCGTGTGGTCAGCCATTATCATGATCGCTATAATCCTATGACCTACTCGCAAACACCTTTCAGGATAAATAATTAATATCAACGTGGATAACAACCAGCAAAGCCAATTGACACCAAACAAACCTCAATTATTTATATACAAAACTAGAAATTAAGCTTTTATGTGTCTTATCTGCACTTTCTAACTTGTGCGAATATATGTCACAGAATTAATTTAGCAACATTACCCTTGCCTGTATGAAATGGGCAAAATATACATACATACACATATAAGTTTAAGTAGACAAATCTACATCTTGAAACAGTGTGAACTCTGAACCTTATAAGCGGAACTTCAATTTATAAACGTGAGTCATGATTTATTTAGAAAGCAAATGCAGATTTTATCACTAGTGAACCGCAGGGGGGTGTTTTGCCCTGTACAGAGGTGATAAAACGTATAAAGGTTTTACTTGATCCTGGTCTAATAACATCACCGTAATTACAACTTTGTCCATGATGAGAATTTATGGCATTTTAAAGGTACACTACACCAACAGGGGGTGCAGGGCTATAAGGGCTGGACCACTGTGATGAGGTGGTGATGCAACATCTAGCTTTAATTGTACACTTCCACGAAGGTGTCCACTGTGAATAACTGCACTGTTACTCGGTTGCATAACGAGAGACAACTGACTTTGATTTACTTCTTTCAACCACCCAATCAGCACCGGGCGGGATGGAACATCAAACAAAGCCAGTATGCATCGCGCATCCCTCTCAACACGACTCCCGTCTCAACAATCGGCCGAATAATCTCCGTAATTACTGCAGTAGCTGATCTCGGACACACTTTTAATATTTTGCATGATTCGTGCACATTCGAGGAGACGGTCAGGCCAACTTTCCGTCATTAAGTTATTGGTTACATATATATAGAAATGTGTTGAATATACACAATCGTTTTCACCAGGAACGGAAGGAAATGTCACAGGTAACCATGTCACAATCAAAGCACTGTCAACCAATATGAGAAAATTAATTCCTTGAATAAAAAAACCAACCCACTGTCGTACCGTACCTATTTCTTGAGCCAATTATGTTGTCTAAATCACAAATGCAATTTACTGCGAGACATGACATATTTTGAGTAAATTTGGTCACTAAATGTGAAAATAGAAACTGAAAAAAAAAGTGTATATATTGAGCCACAAATACATCCAAGTATTCTATTCCCTCAATGGCCGACATGTCATAGCTTCGTGTGACATGTTCATTTAATGTTTGCCAAAATCTAATCAAATCTGGTTCTTTAGCTAGACATTAGCTATGTCTAGTTTGAGGATTGATGCATGCATAGTTTGAGGCACACAAGGGGTTTAAACAACCAATACCATTGTACGATAATCTTTGGAAGTAAGTCATATGAATTATTTCGCTCATATACATAATTATGAAGCAGAAAACACAATCCATGCATATCTAAACAAGCCCTTAGAAATGCACAGCTATAATAATGCTGATTTTTCTTTATTACCAATTTGTGTTTCCCATCAACATTGTTGACCCCTGCACATGTTCCGAGTTCGGCAATGCACCTAGGCATCGGATATGCTGAGTATTTTTCAACACAATGACCTCCTCACCGACCTCCTCAACAACATCATCAGCCTCAGCCACAGTGACACATGATGAAGGCGTCAATCAGAGATGTTCCTTTATGTCCATTAGCTATGAGGAATATCAACTTCAACGAAAAAAATTGTGGGTAGTAATTTGGGGATTTCTACCATTCTCCAATGTTTCAGTGATCGCTTGGTCGAAGCCAACAACAAGAACGTCATACAATACAATCCCCAAGCCAGGGCTGATGCAAGATGGTGTTGTTGAATTGGGGTTTAACGCAGCTTTCAAGATTTGTGCTTGATTATCAAAGCTTCCATACATGTGTATGTGTATATCTGCTTGTACTTAGTTAGTCTTGATTGCCACCAATTTTATAGTGCTAGCTCACTGGAATATCATGCAGTAGTTTTAACATGGAGACCAAACTCCGAGCCGACCAGTCCTTGCAGAGCGTCAAGCATGGGAACAACAATTACCATCTATTAACGTCTTTAGGGGTGACATGAACGAATGGGGAATCGAACCCCAGACCTTCTGTTATCCAGGCCGACACTCTAACCACTACATCACAGAGGCAGCGCAGGTGTAGGTGAAACATTGGCCGCCTGTACAGGGATGTGATCATGCAGGTGTTGCTCAATATCTATTTCCACCACAGACAATCGTTCATGTGACTGTGAAAGATTCAAACTCAGATCCATTGTCCTATAGAAATTAGTTCCAGACATAATCAGATCCATTCTAAAATTATGAATTAATTTATAGTGTTCCACAAACATGCATATCACTAGTATATATGTAGACCTCTATGTGAAATCATTCTTTTGGTTTTCTTTCGAGTCCAGGGCCATTAAAAATATTATTTCTCTCATAAATACTACATTAAATCCTGAATGAAGTAAACACTAGAAAATGAAGTGGATAACAGTGATTCTTGTCTCATTGTCTGATTCCATAATGTAAAAGAAACCGCACTACCTGCCATTAACTTCGGTGTTTATTTCCCAGGTGACTGTCTGAGATAAATGTTTCTTTATGACAAAGTCATATTCTCGCCCATCATAGTCCGAGTGACCTGTGACACTGATTAATAGCCTGTCTTGATTTATGTCTGGCCAGGTAGCGACCTTCTTTTGAATATTATTTCTCATAATTATAAAAAGCTGATGGTCCAGTCACTCCTTCGAAAAAACATATATTTATCCGGAAAATTTGAAGTTAGTTTTCTTGGCGAAATAACTAGTCTGGGAGCTTGATCCTTTCAAAGGAAATGAGAAAATAATCTTTAACAAGGATTCTCTCGAGTGGAAGACGGGACCACGGAACAATGGGTAGACTTTACATCGTTTCTAAATTAGTGTCACCATAATGACAATGGGCCGAGGCAGTCGCAGATTAAGACGGAAGATTAAAATCTCATGTTGAAAAGGCGAGAGAGACAAAGTCCACAGAAATAATTACAGACGGGTAGCCATGCTAACAAAGATACAGGGCATTCCCCTACACATCACCAGGGGCACTGATCCTATCATCAACACCCCTGTAATCAGACCGGCCAAAAGGATGGTCCCTGGAAGAACAAGGTAACGGGCCAGTCCATTGTTTTGGCTAGGGGTGTACAGGTATGCCAATCAGGCCTTGCCCCGAAGGTGTAAATCTGATCAAGGGGAAATCTGACAACTCTGGTCATCTCGTTAAACAAAGGCTTTTGTCCATGTGTGACAAACATGGGTCACATGACTTGTTTTGTCCACACACCTGGGCGATTGCCTAGTTCAACGATCTCATAACTGTACATCACGTTCAATCAGATTTGCTACAAATTGGAGTCAACAAGACTGTAGAAAAGTGTAGCAGAAATAGGAGACATTAAAATGCTGATACTAGTAGTGAATATTGATACTACACATTGTATCATTGTCAACAGATATTTGTCATTAAACCAAATTACTAGTATATTTTATAATATATATTTACTGTTAAAATGAAATGTTTGCGATGTGTAATCATGGACTTGTAAGTATTTTTAAAATCCATGAATTAAGAACATAATTAAAGTTTCTAATTATTATTATTATTATTATTATTATTATTATTATTATTATTATCATAGTTTGACATCCCTGCATGAATATTTGACCCAAACTAAATTACAACATAATGATCATTTGCTTAAAATTAATTCTCGGATAATTTGATCAAATCCTCTTTATCTCGTCAACATGAAAATAATACAAAACACAATTTTCATTAAAAGCAATCGTCAATAAAATATGCTCGACGAGCCAAGAGAATGAACAGCAACTTCGACAAATTATTTGTTCAAAACGACAAAAACATTTAAAAAAACCACTAAAAACACCCAGTCAATAAATTTCCAAGGGAAATATAAAACACAACATATGTAAGAGTCCACCCGAACAAGACGGAAGCTGACACACATACGACCCATAGGTGGGTCCGGTCTACCGAAATCGTCCACGTGGGAAGACGACTGGAAAAAGACGTAACCCAACAACAACAACAAGAGTCCGATTCAGCGACTGATCAGTGATCACCCCATAGCAAGATGGACGCACACAGAACAGAGGGTGGCAGTTGGGGGTGGGGGTGGGGAGGGTGGGAGTTGGGAGGTGGGGGTGTGAAAAGAACATGGCCTGATCCAATAATTACACACAACGCATTCGACTTCCAACGTCATGCACTTTGCCAGAGGAAAATGAGTGAATTTGAATCACCCATACAATTCATATCACTGGAAACAATGAAGCAAACACAAACGTGCATTGATTACAAGGCACAGGAGTCTAGGGTGGGTAATCAAAGGGCAAAACGCAATCTTTACAATGCACTATTGCCAGATTAACAATGAGTCAAGGAACAGTTCTCTAAAGTGTTTGACTTTTCATCTAGGACTATTACAATCAGTGGGATCGTTCATTAAACTGCAATATTACAATCAGCGGGACCATTCATTGAATTGTTACTGTGACAATCTCTTATTGAATAAAATGGTTTCTGTTTCTCTTTAGAAAGAAGGGTTTACATTTTTACACAAAAATATCTGACTAACTACGGTTGGATTGACCAAAATCAAATCATGTCAGTGACGTAACTTTGGATTTGCTTTTCAGTAGCTAACTAGGAAAATGATCACACAATGTTGTTTAAATTCTTATCAATCCCTTTATAATAATAATCATAATTAATAATACCACCACAGGTAAGTGTAAGCTTATTAGCTCTTTGTTTGATGGGCACCGAAGATAATACTAGTACACTGAACATGTACAGGTAACAACAAAAAATATATATAAAAATGTGTGCAGAGGCGTTTTCTGAGTTACCCGATACAACAAGAACGCATAGTACAAGTGACATCCATTGCCTCGATGAGACAGCATAGTACAATCAATATCAATTGCCTCAAAGAGAACGCATAGTTCAAGCGACATCAATTGCCTCGAAGAGAATGCATAGTACAAGCGACATCCATTGCCTCGATGAGACAGCATAGTACAAGCGATATCAATTGCCTCAAAGACAGCGCACAGTACAAGCGACATCAATTGCCTCGAAGAGAGCGCACAGTACAAGCGACATCCATTGCCTCGAAGAGACATATAGTACAAGCGACATCAATTGCCTCGATGGTGGTGACCAGGGAGAGACATCTGCTCGGTCCCATTCAAGGATTATTTTACAAAATCATAATACATCAATGAGCTGGTAGGCAGAATTACATATGCTGCGGGGCTCTGTCAATACATCTGATATTGCATAATTCAGTGTTACTTCATTACCGGATCATGTTCTTGATGAACCGTATCAATACACCAGTTTATGAAGCTGGGTATCCGAGCCATTTTGATATCATAAAATTCATATTTGAAATGCTTAACCGCAGTGTTAATTCCCTCTATGCATCCACATGCGTTAAATCGACTTACTTATTGTCGTGATATTTTGCCATGATCTCACGTTATTGCAAATATAATTCATTATTTTTGTTCAATGTAAAAGAAAATTGTTTTTTTAAATATGGCCGACATGTAGGCGAACCAATTCACAAATCTGTGACCTTTTACAAATGGTTACAAATCGGTGACCGTTACATGTTGGAAAATCTTCAGCTTTGGTATGAAAGTTGCCATTCATGGCTTTCGAGATGATTCTCTTGCAAACTATGAACAACAGTTACTGCTGACTTCGTTAATAAATATATGAAATAATTATTTCTATTACATCACATTCAGATGTGACAAACGTCTGCAAAATGCAGAGCTACAACTAAGACAAACCTGGGACATTAGCGAACATATGGTAGTAATTGTAATAATTAAAAATCATAATTATTGGTGATATCGGTAATAGCAAAAGACAATTAACAAAAAATCGTAATTAAAAAAAACAACCAAAAAAACGCACCAACCCCACCAAAACAAATTATATATCGATATTGCTGATTGAACACATTACCCGACAGTTCGACATAAAAAGATAATTTCAAATAAGTAGGAAATGTTAACTCTCTGAAAAACACAGGTGTATATATGTGACAGGATGGCGATTATGTAAAACCTTTATCTCAATTGAAGATAACCGTTACAGCATAATGTCAGGTTAGACAACTCCGGCAATGGTAAACACAATAGTGGGGCATTGATAACATTACTTAGTGGTCTGCAATACTTAGCTGGCAATTGTCTTCACATACATATATATACGCACCTGGATATCCCCCTCCCCCACTCTAGCGACTGTGTAGCGAGGCCGTGCCCCGAACTCGCTTTTACGCCCCTCTCAGATTATTAGTACAAGTATTGGTGGTCAGTGAGAAGACTGGGTAATGTCCACTGTATGTATTAACAACACCCAGGCGCCTGTTTGTGGCCGTGTCGCTATTGTCCCCCCTGAGAGGACCTGACTAGTCGAGCCAGTCGAGCGTGACACGATCACAACACCGAACAAAGATGGAGAAAAACAATGGGCTAATTACCTTCGTGTACAAACAGTAGTCCTCTATTACCGACTAACTCTTCCCGGTCAATAACCAGTGTGACAGTCGCTGCTACCGAACAGAGGTGAAAATTACGGGCCTCTCCGCGACAAATGTTCGATTTCCTCGGCCTGTCACCTTCCCTACAGCTCTTTGTCTAAGCTCCAGGTCATCGCGCCTCTCAACGTCACAAATGAACATAACACAGGTTTTAATGAGGAAACTCACATACCTCCACTATGTCTTTTTTCACTGGCTGATAAGCTGTCGGGGACTTGACCTACTTGGGGGGTTTTCCACTGATCTGTTTATCAGACGTATTACAGGGGTCCTATGTATTAATGGCCTCACCTCCACTAACTCACACACTCTCTCTCTCTCTCTCCCAATGTGTGTGTGTGCGGGTGCCTCTTCGTTATGACAGGTGAACCTATGGCGGTTCTACCTGTCGCCAGTCCGTGTTAATACTCCGCTAAATCAAAAGTCCGATGTACTCCTGGGCCCTGGTCTAACACAACAAATTGATCAGCGCTAGATTCCTCCTCGTTGATCCTCTCGACCAAATCTTCATTCCATCACCAGTCGGGAGTCCCCCCCAGATAAACGTCGAAGCCGGGAGAAAATGGTGCCAGCTTTCGACCCTCCTTCCCCGCTAACCTTTCATCCCGAGTAACGAAATGATTAATTACAGCAGGTAAGAAGCCAGGCAGAAGATAAAGCCTATAATACCCGGGACTAAGATAAACCAATGCTATTCATATTACAAACAATACAAGATAATTACAGCCAACCAGCAGGCCGGGTCTTGATTATCTGAGAGTAAACACCCTCAGATTACCCAGGGCTGGCTTAATGAGGGAGAATTTCCTTACTTATTACACCAGGCCGGCTTAATGAGATATTTATCACATTTGTTTCAAAGAAGTCTCCCTCTGCCATTGACATGCAAATAAACGCAACTCGTTCAGGTTTAAGGGACGGTAACTACGACACGACAATGGTCGCTTTTAGAAATGAATTTGTCCAGCGATTTTTATGTCCATCGACAATTGAAGAATGTTAAACAAGAACGTCTAACTGTTATCTAAAGACAAATGCAGATAGTAGGACAGAGACAAGTTGTGGTTTTTTTTATTTCGAGGATTTAATTGGATCATGAGCGCCTACCGTTATGCATGGTGACTGACATTTCAGCGTTTCCTGCAATTAACCGTTTTAATTAAAACTTCCTGTGGACATGATCAGCATTTAGTTCTGAAATTATGGCATTATCAAGAATTTCTGGCCTTCTGACAAATGAAAACTTCCCTGAACTCTTAAGCATAAGCCCCGAAATATTTCACCACTAAAACTTGACATATAAACCAACACAGAAAAACTAATAAGTTTGAAAATATTTCCTATAATTTTTAATCAGTCAATAGTTATTAAGGATCGATAGCTATAAACAAAATATCGTTATTAAAATACTAAATCTAGTTATCCTGATTTTAGCTATGGCATACTTACATATCTAACCAAAGCCTTTTCTAATTAAGATCATATCTTCAATGCCCGTCCGGCACATTCCGATGTCGTTCTTAAGCAACAATCTTGCCAGCCCGAGGTACTCACGAAGTTTCAATCTCTCAAACTTACAATTATTTCGTTTCTACATAACACAAAAAAAACTCCACATATATATATATCTGGAAAAAAAACACGCCACAATTGCGGATTAATTTTCTTGCCACGGACTGTGCGGTGGGGCAGAAGAATTACGGGCAGGTTTGGACGGCCAGACTGCTATACTTTCCTACCAACATATGGCCATAAATACGTTCATAAACTTTGAGTGCTTTTAATTTTTTGACGGTTTCATATTTCCTATGTTGGAATTCTGAAGACTATGGTTAGGTAAAGATAGGGGGGTCCTAGTTGAACAGGCTGCTGGTATCGAGTAGGAGGGGGAGGGGCAGGGGGGGGGGAATGGTGAGCTTGCATCTATTAGTAAGTTGATAAACTATGGCTCTTATGCATATGCATATATTTCTGGTGCTAGACATCATCGGAAAAATATCATATTTCCATCCACTTGAGGGTCTGTCTTCAGTGAGAACAAAATAATGATTTGAAATATAAGAAATCTTTAATTTTCAGTGTAAAAATCTTTAGCCATTACAGTCAGCTGGTTAATATTCAGATAGTTAAAAACAGAAGTTTCTTAGTTTTTTAATCCAGCTGATAGCTTTTCCTCGCTGGAACATAAATGCTGCAATT
>JAULBO010133096.1:0-7500 GCA_032355325.1 Clypeosectus delectus
CATATTAGTGTTGACGTTATAGGTGATGTTCATATCTTTCCTTGTAATAAACACATACATGTATTACAGTATACTATACTTGAGGTGGAGATTTCCTTTCCCATTGCCTCAATGGTTTAAAGTGCACTCGTCGCCTTCCTGTTGCGCATGCGCAATGCGCCAGTGCAAGCCGGGGATGACATCGTTCTGCTGCGCATTATCTGTACCGTTAAAGGTCGCACCGGCAGTGTCGCAAAACCCAGAGTTCAACAGGTTACATCCATTCACTACCTGTCAACCTGCATTTCACCCAGACCTCTAACGTCACACCCACGTCCCACCCCGGTCGGGTGGGAGGGTTTGTTGTGCCGTTACCCCAGGGTGGCGGATGGCAGGGTGACACGAGGTCAAACGCCACAAAGATGAGGACGTTCCGAGGGTACTTCTCTCACTTGTATCACCGGGCTCATCCTGCTCCCGGAGCGCGGAAACTGCCGACACAATATACACCTCATACTTCGGTGACTTACGACTCTCGGCGAGAGATGTCCCCCGAGAGATAAGGAGTGAAAGGCATCAATGACATTATTGTAGAACGAAGCGCCATGGAGGGATAAGTATCGGGCAATATCCGCTTAAAACCAGACATAATGCGTCGTCCCTCATTTACCATTATGATGTATGTAATTACTAGGGTCGTGAGATCTGGATGGCATACTTGATAGTGCAGGGTGTTTTTGTTAACTTTGTTTGCTGTATAATGAAATTATAACTTGACGATAACATATCATTAGATAGACTGTCTTTGAATAAAATGCACACGGTCTTACACGCAAATAAATAACATTTATCAAATCTCCCACCGACTAGCTGTGGCTATGTAATTTACTCGAAATGAATGGATGTATATAATGAAATTGTATATCGAAGGAGGGGGAGACGGGCAGAACGTTGTTACTTCGTTCCAGTGACAATAATAGTGGTCTTGGTGGGGGGAATTATATATGAAATACTAGTAATTATGAAAACTATACATACTGCCCATTGCGAAACTTTTGCACAAAATAATAGCATTAGCAACACACAAGTTACCATGTATAATATATATTATCTTGTCTCTGGAAAATATTTCTTTTTTGGCTGTATAGTGGAGCGGCTTAGTGGCTAAATTTTGCATTTTGTGTTACAAGCATGAAAATTGACACGCATGTTCTTCACTTCCGTTCAAGTAATTATGGACAGCACTATATCTATACGTCAATGACGGATATCGTCTCTGAGAAGTTCCAAATAGTACTTGCTTTACTTTCATATTTTGTAATCAAAGGCACTAACTTAATTTGCAAATTGAAAAGTATTCACCATAACAGTTATAACAATGGGAGACAACTGTTGTATGATGAAAGTACCATAGTACCCTGAGGAGTAGGGACTGATCTTCGATTAATATAGGACGCTTGTTCAAAAATAAAAAGCAAACCATTGTGAAGGAATAATATAAAGGCATAATGTCATTAACACGCGGAACGATAGGAGCATTGAATTATACCGATGACTGTCTGTAAAGATGAAAATCCTCTGTATCCTGTATATCAATCTGTTATTAACTAACAATAGTCTAGTGACAAGTAGTGTATAAACGTTGCTGCCGGTTCACCGCGGTGGGATTCGAACCCGGATCCTTTGGCTTTGTACAACGTTCTACCATTATGTATATATATATGCATATAAAAAAGGGTTTGTAATATTGTAATATATCAAATACTATTAATGCATAGGCCTAGGCTACTACATGTACAGTACATATACGTATTATGAACATCGCAATATACTAGTATTCAAGTCGATGGGAAATAATAGTAGTTGGATGTCATATAGGATATTAGCTATTCTCAGAATGAGAAATCCATGTGCATGCTTTCTATATAAATGGGTTTATAAATTTACCTCCCTCTGGTGAAATTGACGTCAATGAGTGCATTATGTCGTGTTAAACGCGCGTACACAGCTAGACACATTTTGAAAGCAGTCTGCTGAAGCATGCCACGTCTAGACGCTCAGAATAGACGACTTTCTGCATTTTCTCAAACACAAACTACTCCAAAGTGCGACCAATATAGCAATTAACAGTTTACTTTGTGTCCAAAGACACCGACATATGATTGACCGTAACCAATACCATTAGGACGGCATTAGGGTACCGTTTAACTCCTTTGTGGTATCCCGTGAACGCCCTTGATATTAAAAAAAATATGCCATTTTAAGGTTTTTCTCGATTAATAATCACAAAGACCAATAGCGTTCCCTTTATAGATTTGCTTGTTTCCTCCGTTACGAATATTGAACATGCTCATTGGTTCGCCTTAGGAGAGCATGTATAAGCTCCTGCTCAAATGTTTGATGTTTGATATGAAACTCAGAACCCAGGCACACTTTACATTAAGTATTATAGTTGTTCAGCGAGTCAATTAGGGGCTATTTGATGTGGATTATCATAGCTTACTACTGGTGCTGGACGCATGCTGTAAAAAGAAAAATCCCGGTATTTCGACTGTTGGCGTGAAGCTTGTTTGCAGTCTTCGCTTTCTTCTTTAGATTCCTCTGCTTTTTAATAATCATAATTATCAGTGTGCACGCCAAGGTGACGGCTTGTATGAACTAATCCCATGTGTCTTGTGTCAGCTATTATAGCTGGATGTTACTGCTTCATTCTTCAAGCCCTATGCAAGTTGCATCACAACATTTAATTATTATATTTCGTCATATAATTATAATGAGATTGAATTAACACGAGTACTAATAGTTTATGCACAAATAAAATAGCTTACCTGCACCCAACCAAAGCGTGTCATAAATATTTCCATTGTTATTTAAAAAAAGTATAATACTGATGATGATGATGATGATGATGATGAATAACCACGATAATACTACTACTACTACTAATGATATTAATAATTTTAAAATATATATCTTATTATTCAAATGAAATATGAATGCTAACAATAACAGTAATAATACTATATGGTTTATGTATATATAATGCATAATTCAGCATGCCCAATGAACATGTAACTTCAAGAAAGGTAATTGAAATGATATACTGCATATGGGGTAGGTGAGTACATAATTTAGTGGTCCTTTCACTTCCATCGCAGACATTTACTGTATATAATTGCAGAAGCCACGTGATTGTCGCGCTGTGGTTTTCGATCAGCGATTGTCAGCTTTGTATACACGTAACTGAGAACCTATGACATGACATGCACTTGTAAATACTTCAAATATACTTCCCACATTAAGGCGAACAAAAACGGTTAATAAAGCAGACATTAACGTTGTATTTATATAGCACCACAGTTCGCATGATACAATCGGTCTTGCTGCCCTTTGTTCTGGTTTCATCCTTACATTGAGATGGATTGAGACGTGGCTAAGCCTGTAGGGTAGTACATCTCTATATCTTCTATCTGTACTCTGGGGGAACTATAGGATGTAAGCCGTATTGTTTACTTACAATATTCCGAAAAACGCGTTGAAATAATATTGAAATATTGTTGAAAAACCTAGAGCAATAACCCGTCAAACTGCTCTCAATAATATTCATTTTATTGGGTTCACATTGTGCATTTCTTGGAAATGGAATACTTATTGACAATTAGCCACGGTGGCGTTAAGTCTCCACAAAAGAACGGACTCGCGGAATTCCTTCACAATGAAAACTTTACCTCCATCGACATAATGATAAATTAATTTGTTCTTTAAGATTTTTCTGGCAAATAATAACTACAAATTGGTCATAATACGGATCGCTTGCTCCACTCGAACACCGTGTGATCGCTCCACTCACACCGTATGATCGTTCGTGTATTATTACTATTGAAAACTGATTTTGACGGAAGGAAATACTTTGTGATTACGATGACATTATGAAGACAGTTTTATCTCTACATAAATGATCACCATTTTATGAGCTAATATAGAAAATAGACGATGCTATGAAAAGCGTCATGTATGATTACGCTAAAATACACCCCCAGTAACAACCCCGATAACAGGAGTGCAAATAGTTACCCCCTACAGATCTCCTTCTTTATAGCTTTGCCTATTTACTTCATGTTTACAGCTTATCGCTATCTTTGATCAGACCCCCACCCCCCGCAACCCCCTCCCACAACCCACCACCCCAAAAACACCATAACGTTCCGGTCTTGTCCCAGCATGTCATGCATGACCTCAGGTAGAACCTGTTCCTTTAACCTTAACACACACAAAAATACTTTTATACAAATTCGGCGGTCTTTAGGGGGTTCATATTTTGAAGATTAACGCGGTGAAACCGAGTGCATACGGCGCCATTAGGATGGAACTTACGGGGTTCAAACCAATGACCAATTGAACGATGTTTAAAGCATATTAGGGTTCACCCTTGATAGAGACACGACAATTAGTAAGCCGGCGCTCATGGAACACGTACCGTGTACATCTCAACATCGTCTTCATCGACCACCGCATAGCCGCTCAGATGTAGAAAATGGGGTTTCAATGAGGTGTGGTGAAGTTTAATCGCATCATTATGATTTCATTTCTTACCAACATACTCTTCCTTTTGTTGTCAACATACCTGCGTACTCTGCCGCCCGGTCTTATCTATTACATATAGCTTCACAACACATTAACCTCAGCTTCATAGGCCAGGGCCACATCATGGTCCACGAGATTTGATTAGTAGAATCAGATCTTTATATCACATCGCCTGAAATTAGTCCGACGACATCAAACTTGTCAATGCAACTCTAACAGGCATCTGTCAATATTAAAATGAAATAAACGAAACCTGAAGTCGGAATATCTAGAGGTCGTATACTTTACAGACACAAAAGAGCATTATATGATCCTGTGATAAGAAGATCATTGCCTCTGTGTATACGAAACCAACTGGAATAACAAGTTCGTCCTAATTGGCTGTACATCTTCATATTGTGGTCGTGTTAATAGGGTCTTTGGGCTGGTATGGTTGGATTGTCAGCGAAGACTACAACACTGAGAACGAACTAGAAGACATTGAGTGTGAACGTCAGGAAAGTCGATGAAACATAGACGAGTTTAGTTTACTCACTCGCTCACACTAAGTGTCGAATCGCATCTTAACATGGAGGTTAACGTGTGTCTATGGCATGCGGAATAATATAATTAAGATACAGTATATAAAATATGACTGACAGTTTAATATGCGATACTTAATTTTGAATTTTAAAATTAATATATTTGCCGACATCACCGCTGTTCGTGGAAATATGTAATGTCTTAATTGGAGGTTAGAGCCTGCACCATCCGTAGCGATTAATAGTGAGGAAAACCTGCCAGCACGCACTGCCACTGGGACAAGGATGTATTGCCACATCACAGGCCGCTCAGCCTATCAGGATTGCGTTTAGTTGGAATAAGCGGTAATTAAACCTGGAGTATTTGGCTCCAAAGACCAACGCTATACTGCTGCGCTAGCATTCGTCCCTCTTCGTCATTATTCTCTGCTCAGCATTTTATCAGGATAATATTTATTTGGGGGGGTTTTCAGTTCATTATTCCTTTTGTTGTGTGTGTATCAGCACAATGTATTTAATTTAGGTCTTCTCGTTGTCTTACTCTTCTCAGTTGCCTGTCATCTGATTGGTCAGTATAGTTACTATAATGACATCTCATGTCAATCGACATATCTCGAGTGCTTCCGTAACCGACAATAAGATACGTGTACTAGTTGACACGAGGTGACCCGGAGGTTATCATGTGTTACATAGTGTGTTTTCAAATGTCTACATCTAGCCTCTAGGTCGGCATGTATTAGTATTAGTATATTAGTTTATTAGTATTATGAATATTTAATTATTTTCAAATTCCACAAGTCTTCATCTACGTGTAAGTCGAAATATGTATTTATTAATGATATATAATATATACAGTAGTACTACTATTAGTATTTATACGTTTTCTGTGCTTCGATGAATTCAGAGATGTCATGACCCGTATTTTCATTCTGAATATGGTTATTTGTTTTAGGCTCGATCTCTCGTAAAACATTTGTGGCACAGTTTGAATAGCGGCCGGATACAACATGGCGCCTGAGGTCAAAGGTCAGTGTCTTCATGGTTATTTGATGTCCGATTTGTAAGCATCTGAGAAACACACGACAGCTAAAAGTAAGAGACGGAGAACTTGTGATCGTGCCGAAATGATGCCATAACCTTTTGCCTGATTGGTCAACTTTTCATAGACCAGTGGCGACGTCTAGGGAGTGAGGCGATTTCCTAAAGCAATAACCTCGAAGCAAAGACATTGACAACGGATGGAGATGCAACATATTTGGCGTACGTGGAAAGGTTATAGAGCTTGAAATTTAAATGTCCCCCCAATAGCAACGGTTGTCGAAACCAGACAGTTTACGAGACAACGTTAATCCTATTTTGAAGTTACGATGCCACCCGCTGAAGCACGGCATGCTGTTGTTTGACATAGGAATAACTATATAACGCCATTCCTCAAAATTAATATAACATTTTGTTTCATTAATTTAGTATGTATTATAGGATACTACATTTACCTGGTTTGAAACAATTAAAAAATAAACAATCAAATTTAAAACTCATATCCAAGGTACATGTACATGTATAGTAACTGTTATTACCGGTATACACAATGGACAGTGCATGACAATGTCATATAGTACCGTCCAATGTCATATCAGCGTCATACGTCACCGCACTAACGTCCTATGTAATCTCAGCAACGTCCTATATAGCTATCATAATACCATATCAACGTCCTCTATATATCTACCATATCATATCAACGTTCTATACTAGTATATGGATCATCTTATAGCAGTGTCCAATGCCATCTTATCAACGGAATACGTCATCACATCAACGTCATGCGTCTTCATATCATCCACGTTCTATGCCATGCATCCAACGCAGTACGCCAATAAACAATAACCGGAGTAAACGGCGTGTAATCATGATAATGTTATAATGCAGGACGCTGTTGTGTTTTCAGTAAGCTGGTGTTTCTCAGCGCGACTCGTAAAACCGTGGTTCATCTGAAAAGAGAATCGTGCATAAATCAAACAGGAACATATCTGCAAATAACCTACGTGAACTTCAGTAGTTAATGGGCTTACGCTGAAATCACCTTCTGAATCAAGCATTCAACCTTTGAGTTATCATTCCGACTAATATGATAATACCAATTTCTCACCCGTTCATGCTGTCACACCATTGACGATGAAAGCCGACGCGGGATAACGTAATGTTCCTTTCAGTAATCCGCCCTGTTGATAGCATTATCTCGGCCACAATGACCCTGTCATCCCTGGTTCATATGCATATATAATTAATGCGAGCTTTAACGCTATGTAAACAATCTGAAATAAGAAGCCCAGTAGCGATGTGTATAGATTACCTGTTGTAGTTAGGTTACTTAATGAGAGTATTGATTATGCATTATGATTCGCATTAAACATTG
>JAULBO010133096.1:12500-16728 GCA_032355325.1 Clypeosectus delectus
ATAATATTTACATTCAGTCCTGCATATTCATACTGTTCTTTATGTCGTATATAACATGGTGATAAATACAAGTGCTTTAGTGTAAATAAATAATAGTAATACGGAATATAGTATTCTATATTAACATACAGCAAAGATATACACAGGTAAGTGCTGTAACTTGCGTTGTATTGTATACATACAGAATTTCCAATAAGGTGAATTCTTATCTCCTCCGCAGAATTTGCAGCCAGGTTTTCATTCCAATGAGATAAAATTAGCATTCGTCGAAAAACGTGCGAACATTTAGCCGCAATAAATTGGGCAAATCACTTCAGTTTTATAAACTATGGAGCAAGTACTTGATTTAAACACAAGCCACGCGCCCGGCACGCGACAAGCCACCATATTTGTATGACCCCTGACCTGGAACAAAAGCCACATTGATTGATTAGTCCCGTGACATGTGCTAGACAGGCCGATTTGCGCGGGCGTATCTCACCCCAGCACGTGACCACGTGAGATGGGCGGGGCTTGTCCATTGAGCGGAGGCGAGGCGATGAAACTCATTCACGGCGTGCCCATTCATGCGTTACCGCTCGTTTCATTGGTCTAAACTCTTCACTTTTGTGAAATATGTATCAATATTTTATATTGATTAACAACGGGATCAATCTAATATTTAAGGGGGGATTGCCTCGGTACTTGATCATAACACTCGCCTTGTTTTTTAACGTACCTGGTTTTCAAATTGTCGGTACCGTGGTTCAGGACATGTCCGATATCAGCAGAGAAATGTGCTTGGAAATGGATAGCAGCGGCTCTGACAGAGAAAACCGGTCACGGAACCAGTGTACATACAGTCCGGAAGTTGGGACGAGAATGGCTTTATCTGACAGGACTTTACTAGGCGATTCCAACAGAGACCGGAGTGCACCGCGCCGTCTCTGTGACGTCTTCAGACGGTCCTCGGCCTTGGATTCAGACGTCATGGATATCCAGAAGACGTCCGTCAACAGGTCTCACTCCAGACTTCCTGTGAGACACGGTGGAGGAAGAGACATTCTCAGGAGACGTCGAATGGCGGCAAACGCCAGGGAGAGAAGACGTATGCAAAGTTTGAACGTAGCATTCGACAAACTCCGTGACGTGATACCGACGTTCAATGACGATAGCAAACTCTCGAAGTACGAGACCTTGCAGATGGCCCAGACGTACATAGCGGCTCTTCAGGAGATACTGGACAAGGACTGAACACAAGCTGACTTGAAGAATTGAAGAATAACAATCCTTGAAAGACGCCGTGACATGCTCAACGAATTATGATTTGCTTTGTCTTGGAGCATAACGTTTTAAATGGTGTACTAACGGCAATCTCAAAGTGTGCCTTATATGACTTTCACACATACATCGAAATGCTATGCAACGCGATATGAACGCATTTGTACCTGAGAACTGCAAGCTTGTTTACCTCCCTTACTATTCACCTGACACGTGACATGAGTCGCAGACTCCATATTGTACAAAATGAGTCAGATAAGTAAACATGTGAGTCATTTAATATGTGCAATCGACAGCTATAATTGTGATTATGTATTAAATATGTATATAATTGTAGATCTTCCACAATGCTCAAATTCATTCAATTTGTTGAATGTTGTTTAATATTATAGAATGTATAAAGGATACTTACTTTGGTTTCTCAAATATCATTGTTTATTTCATCGAGTTAAGTGGTGAGACGTATATCGTCACGAGTGACAACGCCTCCCCATTTCACGAGATGACATAAATAATGATATTTGATAAACCAAATTATGTATTCTACTTATTATAATACGTATACCAACGAATTTAACACCAGTTGTTTGTTTTAATCGGATTATGTGTTAACTACAGTAACTGCAGCAGAGGATAATATCTCCTTCATGTAAACCTCCTTATATCAGTCACTACGTGGGATATAAGGAAATATCGTCATTCTAAAATACTGATATGTTTCACAATCCGACTGCAAAGTATATAATATATACTGTACATATGTCCTGAAATTGAATATATAAATATATTTGATAACATTGGTTTTCTGTCGTTCATTTCCAGAATAAATATATATCTACGAGAATTAATATTAGTACATGTTAGGAATATTCCGTTGTGTATGTAAGCACCACACAATATAGACGAAGTCATTATTTCCTAATATCAGTATCCACATAATTTATATTGTGCGTGCGTGCTCGCGTTTGTCTGTATGTATGAGACAGCGAGAGAGAGAGAAAGAGAGAGAGAGAGAGAGAGAGAGAGAGAGAGAGAGAGAGATATGGGTGGATGGTGAGATATCATCCGAATTACGAATACTAGTAATAGTAAGTATTTAAGTATATCAAATTCATTATTACATTAATGCATACTACATACTTTAGTCTAGTATACGATATTAAATATTCCTTACATATATACTACCGGTATACCTCAAACTAAGTTGAGTTTGAGTTTTTACTAATGTTACAACACTGAGTCAATGGGACAAATCTCAGCTGAACAAAATCGCAAAATCGCAAAAATCGCAAACTCAAGTTTGTTTGGAGAAATCGAGGCCAGGTTGAATATTGCCGTGTATCTTCCCATATATATATATATAATATTAGTAACCAACATTGATTGTAGAATATTATAATAATTATTCGAATAGGATTTTAAACAGTTGCGTGTTCCCTGTATTCGTGGTTCATAATGATGATAACAACCTGAACGTTATGCTTTTACAGTAGGACCTCTGTGGAGGCTCAACTCGTCCCCTGAGAGTATTTTGCCGCTCCGAAAAGATCGTACATGTACACCTATATAGGCATAGGGTTATCCGTTGCTTGTCATCAAGTTATTGATAAAATTTAATTACATACATAAAAATATTGTATAATGAACTCCATCCTCTAAAGCCAGTTCGTCAGTGAGATATTTACCCTGTGGCTGTACCCATGCATATGCAACATGGGTTTCCTTGGCTTATAAATATGTAATCGGAGATTACTTTAAAATGTGTATCGTAATTGTTTCTTGGAAATACAATACAGTCATGTACTCGGTATTTTCCTACAAGCTAGTAAAATAAACGACAGAAATAGATTATTAATTATTAAGAACAAAACAAAATGCATGTAATTATTAGAATTATAAATGTGTGGTTCACTAGAGCTTGATAAAAATGAATGTAATATTAAATTCATCAGGCTTTGAACAATGTATGTACCGGTATATAGCTGTTAAAAAAAACCTGCAATACTAGTATACCCGTAACGCAAATATATCTATCAAAGAATTGACTCATTGTCACATCTACGGGTATCTAACTATGATAGTATGCAGGTAGGTCTGTACATTCAATTTCAGTTTGGTATATCATGTGTCAAGAATCGTAGAAATCTATATAGCAACACGCTATTTTGTGAAACTTGATGTCTCACTGTCTTTGTGTTCCTTTGACTGTGCATGTCGGGGTTTGTAGTAACCGCTACCCAGAACAGGTTGTGTTCGAAGAGCGCGGTTGGGGGAACTGTGAATAATTAACGAAGGGATCGAGTATTGGAACAGTCGGAGAGCGACTGCGAAGGGGAACGATTTACGGGAATGCGGATAATAGCCTAAAACTACATTTATTATTTATATATGTTGGTGACGCGATATGAATGATTTATCACAGAAACTCTCTGTCAATAGCTGGTTAGCTGATTACCGCGTGATGGTCCCGTCGTTGTGAATGCTTCGTGGTATTATTGCAAATATGTTCGGTAGTTTCTTTTAACTCATCCATTTACCTCGTCTCATCTGTTAGTCATATTCTGCCATATGTCTTGCTATATCAAGAACACTTATATAAGTACGTCAATAAAAATACATGTACGTGTACACGGTAATATTAGAATAATGCAAAACGTTGGTCGAGATATTAATTGACATTGTTACTCGATGAGGTATTGTTCTGTAGATACAATTATACAGAATTACTATCGAAATTACTAACGTAGGTCAAGATATTGTTATTCGATGGATGAGATATGTTTCCATAAATATAGTGTTAAAGGGGCAACTTCATACTTGCACGTATTTATTTTTTATTTTTTTATTTTTCTATATAATATTAGAAGTTAGTAAAAAAATAAAAAAATAAAAATAATAATTATATAACGCTACATCGCCAATGTAAAACTAGAGTGTTTCCCCGTCTAAATATAGACTAGCCTATTAT
>JAULBO010133207.1:0-16726 GCA_032355325.1 Clypeosectus delectus
TGTGTCAAGTGATATTGACCATACGGGCAATATGGATATATTATGTACCGGGATATGGATGCCCTTATGGGTAAGAATACAGTATACTAGTATATAGAGCTCACCCAAATGTCGTGGAATATCAAATATATCAACACGAGTTATGAAAGTTATTGCCGAAGAATTAATTTATACCTTTCTCGAAGCTTGTTGATATGTTTGATATTCCAAGACACGAGGGTGACATTATATTTATTACCCAATGTAAAGCGATATCTACTGCGAAAACACAGTATTGGGTGATACATTGTAATTTTAAAGGTGAAGCATATTGCAACTAAATGTATACGTGATTTCCTAATATTTAGTTGTCATGGAACAAGACAGATGGGGAATATTGGGCCAGGCGGCCAATGACACAGGAAATGATTGACTACGCATGCTCGGGTGTCGGGATGCTGATTCCCGTTTCCCGTTTGTTGACGAGGTGAGAATTCTAATATTAATATATTGTGTGACGTGTGTGTGTGTGTGTGTGTGCTCGCGCGTGCGCGTGCGTGTGCGTGTGTGCGTGTGCGGAGTTTATGAGGGTTTAAGAATGGGCTTATACCAACTGGTATTAACCAATATATGACAGTAACTGCACTGCCATCAGTACTGACAGCGCACCCCCATCATGATGAACTGTGTTTCGTGCGTGTAATGTAATGTGGTCGGAACCGTGCAGATAGGGCGTCCAAAATTCGGGTGGCCCGGCATCACAATAACATGCTCTGTCGGCACTTCCTGTGTGTAGGCCTATATGTCAGTCGGTGCTCGCAGATTTACTGTACATATACTAGTAGTATTACGCGCAAGTCTCCCTCTTCCTGCTAGCACACTATTATAATTAAAATGATTCCAATCACTAATATTAAATATTCGGCATATTAAAACTTTTAATAAGGTTAACGTGATTGCGTGGATACAGTACATGGTATATTCCCATCCCAACAACTCGGTTTCGAATCCCAAGATCGGCTTTGTCCTGTTTCACGTAACAAACGGCTTAATTGTTCTTCCAGTAAACTAAACAGTTTGCAGCTGCGTACTCGTTTCCAAGAGAGGGGTGACAATGACCTTCGCTACAGATGCGACGAGGACGTACGGAGGGCCGGACAAGAGGAACAGCGGGAAATAATCAACCGTATTTTCACGTCAATGGACAGAAATTACAGGGTTAATGCGCACATCGACTCGGTCGAGGATGAAGACGAACTTCAAGCTTTGAAGAGAACCACAATGTTCGAGATCGATCAGTACTCACAGACGGTTCAAAATCTCAAATATCAACTCTTTGAGAAAGAAGTTCTAGAGGTCCAGACTGAGATGATAGAGCAAGGCCACGGCTATGTTCCAAAGCACTTCGTCATTTGCTTGCTCTCAGGTGGGAGAAAACATCCCGATCCTGAGGTAAGCGCGCTGACAGAAGAACTCAAGAGGGAATGCTGGAAGATCATGGAACAAGACGTGAGCACGAAATATACCCTCAACACACCACTGAAATGGATAACGAACGACGAAAAGCGCATGCTCCGCAACCTCCGACCAAAGTCTTCCATGGATGCCGAATACAGCAAAATAATATTACGACTCTACTGGGCCTTGATGGACTACGAGTTGGATGACAACTCGGAAAAATTGCAAGAAGATCCAGAAGAATATACGATTTGTGATCCGTATGTCCGAAAACTGAAATTCTTTATCAGTGCACCGAGTGTTCCTGCTGATATTAAGGAGAAGGCCAAAGTTCTTGTTGCCGATCTACAGAATGCCGGGAAAGTACCTCCACCGCAGAGAGGAAAGGGTCGTGGCTACCGCAGGTATTAAACTATCAGGACATCTTATAGTCGCTATTTAATAGCGTTGTCTGTTATCATCACTAATGTATGAGCGCCACTTAGCGGACGAATGGATAAATATAAACTGGAACATAGCACGCCAGTATATTTATGGGTGGGCTCATCATTTCAATGACTATTTTACTGAATTTGTATTACAACGAATGGTAACATCCTTGCATGGCTAAAACAAATATGTGTTTATTAAAACAAATTCTCCAATTTTAGGGGGGTGGGGGGCGCAAGCTGGGAGAGAAACACAACCCCCTCCTCCCCCCCCCCTCCCCCGGATCCGCCCCTGCTGTATGGATGTAAATGTATTTGTAAACATTAATATGTTCAGAAGACGATGTGTGCATTATTAGGCGGGTTACCAGGTTGTCCTCCATGATCTGTGCCCAGATGTATGGAAATAATGTAATATTGGAAGACTGTTGCACGAAACACTTGTACCGCTACAATAGTTGTAGCTACAATCACATTTCTACAAGTGGTTCGGACCACTTGTAAGTCACTACAATTGACGTAAATCAATGCTTCGTATACCAACATGGCGGTCCTGTCGCTTGCAATAATAAGAGGGCGGGGTTCAAGTGTAAAACATAACGTGAACCAACATATTAATATTTTAAAATTCAATTCTAGCGACGAGACCTAGATAAATAGCGACTTAGATTGGCCATAACTCCATAAAACTTTTAAAATAATAATAATAATCTGATTCAGTTACTCATTGCCCACGCTTTCTTCAATACGTTTATTTCGCTCAAGCTGATACAACTATGTACAGCATATGCAGTGGTATGAAATGTATATATTATATCACGTTCTTGAAACGACTATTTATTTACTATAAGTGTTTATGTATTGAATGTATGTCATATATGGTATATATTTATCTGTGTGTTAACTGCTGTATACTTATCATCAATTATAATTATTGGAGGAAATATAAGTCACCATTTTGACGTTTTTGGCATCCGACAGTGAGCTGAAGTTTTACTACAAAAACTTATTTTTTTGTATTATTGTATAGTAGAGTGGTTAATGTATGTATATTTTGTATTATTTTGTAAATAAAGTATATTTTATAAAGCAGGGCAGTGTTGCTTTTCTTTAGAGGATCAGTATGCTTGGGCAGTGTACTAGCAGTGGTCAGCTCGGCAATCACACTGTTTGCACAGGCCACCTAGTACACTGTGTGAAAAGCATGCTGATTGCTCATTTCCTATTGATATTTTAATGAGGAGTGATTGGATGAAGTGTGCATGTGAGTGAATGTATGGAGATAGACAGATGAAACCAGAACTCAGCACATGACAGCACACACAGGTTGAGAACATAAAGAGGTCCCAGGGTTAGTATTAAAGCCAAAATGTAAATGTACATGTAATACTAGTATATGATCATGAATGAAGTTCTAAGCAGCACTGTTAACCGTGACTGTCTTCCTACTAGATGCAACTGGCTTTCCCCTGTTTAGTTCTAACTCTATCTCCCGTAAGCTAAGTCGCAGGTCGTCAAAGACAAAGTCAGTCATGCTATCATACTTGTGGGCAGCCAAACTCTTAAGTTCTGGCCTGAGTCCATCCCACATCCGGGTCCGAAGCATGTCTTCTTGCTCGGCCGGAGGAATGGTTCGCCTTTCGGAGATTCTATGAACTAGACTCTCCAATCTGCAACTCCATGAATTGTAACAGAGTGGTATTCGAACCCGGGTCTTCTGGGTGTGAGGGCAACACTGATTGCCGAGACCAGTGGGGGCATCTTATATCACACACATTATCAGTATACTAGTATTGAAGAAGGCGTGGGCAATGGGTAACTGGCCAATCTAAGAACACCTGTATAGTATACCGACAATAATTATTTGCTATACATATAGAAGTCATCGTTATGGACGTATTTTTGCCGTCGTACAACTTATATGAACATTAGGCACAGAATGTTTTTGGTATCGACATATTGAATAATACTTGGACAATGGGCAACTGGATCCCTTTTAAAAAAAATAAAAAAATTGATTGCATGTATTTTTGGAAAAGGTTAGGTTTGCTGTTCTCATACTTAAAAAAATAATAATAGAGCAATGACGTTTCAGTTAATTCGATTAAAGATGCCACACATTTAATGTATTTATAAGAAATGTAAATCTAAATTTAGTTTAATAGGTGAACTGGGGGCTACAGGCGATGACGGAGACATGCCAAAATGTCGACAAATAATTTAATTAAAACGTACATGTTTGTACTTCTAAAGTGAAAATGAAAGAATAAATCAAAACTTGACTGTAAAATGAAGTCTTTAATGCATTAAAGGTTTATGTAGTAAACATGTACACGTGTTGGCAAGACAGTTACTCCATCAAAGGGCCATGCACAAACAGTGACACATGGTCGCAGAAGTTGGCTTGAATATTGTTTATCTGTCTCTGGATTGCGCCTTTCCGAACGTGGCTCCCTGCTTGACCTTCTGTAACCAGTCGGACCAGGTGATGGTTGAAATCTAAAATGTAAACTTACGTATTTGCTATATAATATATATAAGATTATTCCGTTCATATTGTCTTGTATTTGATCATAATAATAATGTACGGCGATACGAATGCTACGGGTATCATTTTAGCCACAGTATCATTGCATACCATTTATTCAATAGATGAGTATAGGGTTATTAGGCTAATGGCTTTCATGGGTAGTGTTATTGACTTACCTCGACAACATGCATCGTTTCAGCACAAATACTACATGTAAAATTGTATTCCTCGTTACTTCTCACAATTTCTGTATATATGTCGGCTGTTAGTCCGGTATCATTTACCATATAGGTATCATTGTTCTTGGACCAAATCGCGGTGCACTTGTATTGACTTGCATATACAAGAAGAATATTAATAATGTATAGCGCCTAATTTCCAGCGTATAGCAGCTTTTCGTGTAATATAGTTATAACTACAGTATTCTGTTCATACAGGCCTATAGCCAGCATTCAGCTGTGGCAAATGCAATATGCATGGTCTTACTATACTTGTACACATTTTACCAGCCGTATATTTATATATAATAACTTATGTCTCACGAGAAATTGAAATACTAGTAGTAATCAAATATAAGCGATATCTATTATAATACGTTCACTGAGTATCTTTGACCGTAAAAAAAGCCTGCACCACACGGTGCGAATTTGCCTCTAACAAGTGACACGTGTTAAACGCTGCCATGAATACATAAAGGCAATTAGTCACAGTCACGTGATACCTTTCATAATTATATTCCACGTCTATTATGCAATTCTCCAATTACGAATACCTTACAATTAATAAGAAAGGCCGTAAACATAGCCTAAGTTTGTAGTTGATTAAAATTATTAAGATTTAGATTGGACTGGAAAAATAATACCATTGGTCGATTCCCAGCGTAATTGTGACCCTCTAAACTCCCTGGGGAGTATACATCTTATGAATATAATATATACCGTATGTCTATATATATGCACGTATACTAGTAGGCCTATACATATTTGATCACATACTCAGCATAGGCATACTTTGTATTATAGGGCATTGTTATTGTACATAGTATGCTGAACTTTAAATACATTAAACAAATATAGAAACAAATAAGGTGAGTAGACGTTCCTTTTTAGAATGATCATTTCAACAATCACAATTAAGGCCTTATATTTATGACCCAGCTAGAGGCCTAATTGTAAAAATCGAACAGCTGAGCCAATAATATAAAAAGAATATATTTAATAATAGGCACTATAATTATTGTTTAAATACTGTCATGTACAGAAAGTTTACACACAAGTATGACGAATATAATGTGTTATTTTCCGTGGTTGATAAAAACCATTTATCACCCTAGCATGTGCCCGTTCCATTTGTGTACTTCCGGCACTGTTGCCAAGGAGACATGGTTTGATCACGTGACCAGCAACATCGACAGTAGCTGTATATTTCTCTCTCGTGTGCCTAGTGTTGGATATATGTCGCTCACTTATTTCGGCTCAATTTTCACTCGCATCACCTTCCAACATGCACAGGGCGTACACCACTATATTACCAACTACTAACAAATACCTACAGCAACAATGGGACACAACCTACTACAACGAACACAGAAAGAAGGTAAGCCGAAGCACACAAGTATAATATTGTCACGCCTCTATACACTTGCAGCCATGATAACATTTACAGTATGTGAAGAGTTACTGCTTCTGTACAGTGTCAACGTAGAGTGTTAGCAACTATTTACGACAGTGGGTTCATAATACTGACCCTCGCTACATCATAGTATACCGATCTACGACTTTTATAATCATTTTATTATATACATTTAAATAGTTACTTATACAGTTTATTATAGTAGGGATAATTATTCTCAGATAAATGCAGTGAATCGCCGAGAGATTAATAAAAGCTTATTAGTTTATTATCATTCATTGAGTATAATATATGTCATTAAGCCTACATGCTTGCCATATATCTTACCTCTTGATTTATTGATTGATTTGTTATTGTTTAATGTCGCTGCGAGAATAGTTCACCCATATGCAATGAACCTCTTGATTGAGGATATGGTGATGAAGTTTATACATTTGGTAGTAAACATATAGAAGGCCTATAGCTGTAGGTGTGCACACATAAACTGATGAAGTGGAAAGAAGCATCCTTCTGGCATGCCTCGCTATTCATGTCTAAGACCTTGTCAATATCAAATGTTAAAACCCAGCAATTATAGTAAACAAATACAGTACTATAGTGTGTTAATCCAATTGGGGGAAATCAAAATAAATAATATAATAAACTCTGGTGTCAATATTTAGGCTACCGGTATATATTTTTTGTTATTTGAATTAATTAATAAAATGTTATGAATTGATCCCAAAGTTATACAGGTACAGTTATGAATGTATTTGCTGTTTAGGTACAGATATCTTGTCATGTAATTGAATTACATACCTTTGATATTGACTCATTGCTCAATCAATTAGTTTCACCCCCAATAACTCAAACATCCCCCAAAATCTTTTTTAAAGCTATTATACTTAGTATATAACATTACAGGTAGGTTTTAATGATGTTTTGAAATCTCTTTCAAGTGTTATGTTATTGGCTACTACAGGTGAAAGATGCCGCCCCGATGGTGGACACAAAGGCCCCGCCCACTTACATGCATCTACACTTGAAGCTGAAAAAACTGCAGGTGAGATTCACTGAGCAATGTTCTATGCACTTCTCTCTTGTCTTACATTGATGACACAGTCAACCTCAAACTTCAGCAAATAATCCTTCTTCCTTGTGGAGTGCTTGGGTGTCTGGATATCATATTCTTTGATATGTCTACAAATCTCAGTATCTCCATGGATATATGATACCCTGATACTACTATGTATGTATGTCAACCATATACAGGTAAGTATACTCTGATATGTCTACAAATCTCAGTCTCCATGGATATATGATACTCTGATACTACTTTGTATGTCAACCATTTACGTATACTCTGATATTCCTGTAAATCTCAGTCTCCATGGATATATGATACTCTGATACTACTATGTATGTCAACCATATATGTATACTCTGATATGTCTCCAAATCTCAGTATCTCCATGGATATATGATACCCTGATACTACTATATGTATGTCAACCATATAAGTATACTAGTACTCTGATATGTCTACAAATCTCAGTATCTCCATGGATATATGATACTCTGATACTACTGTATATGTATGTCAACCATATAAGTATACTCTGATATGTCTGCAAATCTCAGTATCTCCATGGATATATGATACTCTGATACTACTATATTATGTCAACCATATAAGTATACTCTGATATGCCTGCAAATCTCAGTATCTGCATGGATATATGATACTCTGATACTACTATATGTATGTCAACCATATAAGTATACTAGTACTCTGATATGTCTGCAAATCTCAGTATCTCCATGGATATATGATACTCTGATACTACTACATGTATATGTATCTCAACCATATAAGTAGACTCTGATATGCCTGCAAATCTCAGTATCTCGGTGGATATATATGATACTCTGATATATCTATAATTATCAGTATCTCTATATATGGATGGATATAAGGTGCTATGATATGTCTGCAAATCTAATTATCTCCATGGATATAAGCATGCTCTATACCTACAGAGATTCCAGTCTAACTGCATGCTGTAAGATAATGGCCAATGTTTACATTTTGGGTGAGAACCCTCTCGTGAGAAAGTTCAAAACGCAGTAATTTATATACTGTCAATCAATCTCAGTTCTGCTCCAGTTTGAAGTAATGGGGAGTGATGATTGTCAAAGAAATTGTCTGATTTCACCACACACAGAAGATATACCTTTTAGGACCTTAATATTTATGTATACATGTAAATCAAATATAACACATTATTTGGAATTATAGTACTAAAACAGTTGGTCATTATCTATGTACTTATATAATATATTCACTTTATGGGGGTTTAAGAAAGGTGTGCGCACATGAGTACACAGCGTATATATAGCTACTCCAATGGTGTGTGTGTGTGTGTGTGTGTGTGTGTGTGTGTGTGTGTGTGTGTGTGTGTGTGTGTGTGTGCAAACAATTATCTTTTCAAATTACCGGTAACTGGTAAAGTAAATTATGAAATAAATACCGTTTTATTGTTTGTTTTCAGCTTAAACCATAGCATTAAGTTTCACCCTCAAGAGTCCACAGACGAGATAAAATCTATACCGCCATTGAAAGGAATTATAGTGTAGTAGGATACAAATCTACACATGACAGACTGGGCAGGCTGGCAAAGTGTCAAACCACTTTCAAATTGATCTGTGTGTTGATCAAAGCATGAATACATAAAGGTTTAATGTATGTGAAAGACATGGTTTTTGAACGAGGGAGTTAAGGAAACTATTTATGGTATACATACGACACATAATGATAAACTACTACCATTCTCGGTTCATTCAATAAGCACTGTGTGCTATCTCAGGGAGACTTGATCGTGTAAAGGTAAACTGAAAATAATCTGTGGTTTAGAATCTTAGTATAGTATATCGGTTAGCTCGACTCCATGGCTGAATATTGTAATCCGAATTTGTGTGTACACACTGTAAAGCAATACTCAGTACTGCAAGATGAAATTAGATCATGTTGTGAACAAAATATAAGTCAATGTGTGTGTGTGTGTGTGTGTGTGTGTGTGTGTGATAGTGTGTGTGTGTGTGTGTGTGTGTGTATGTGTGTGTGTGTGCATGTGTGTGTGCGCGTCGGCATATATAGATATATATATATAATATGAAAAATTATTGTAACAATACTCAAATAGTTAATATCATAATCAAAATTATTCAGTCATATTCAAACAGTAAATTAATTACTAGATTTTTAACTTCATAAAATATAACAATTAATGTACCCCTCTCCCTGCTGGATGTAATCACAGTCCCTGTTGTATAGGGCATCTCTGGTTGCCTACAGCAGGGACACGGTTAGTTCATAAAATATACCTCTCCCAATATTATATTAATTTCTGCCACAAACAATCCTCAGCTACATAGTATATTGTATTGATCACACCTTAGAGGCTTAGACACATCTTTATGGATCTCGTGAAGGACACCCTCTGTGAGAGTCACTGACAGCAAAACATATAGTTCCTAATTGGCGTGCGCAATAACAACTTGGAAATCGATATGAAAATGGCAACATGATTATAACATGAAACGAGAATAATTGGACCGATGTTTATGGATTATTGTATTGTTATTTTTTAAATTCAGAAGCAGTTTGTCTAGACCATTAACTACTGAAGCACCTGCTTTTCCAGCTTGGCATATTAGATCATGTACTGTACTTGTATTTATGTTTGGAAAGGAGGTAGTTTATGTGAATCAATTTATTAAGCTGTACATGTACTAGTATATTGGATTTACTTCACTTCATACTAGTAATTGAAATGGCTTTCACACAATATGTGTATAAACATTTTGGCAATAGCCATCTTTAGTTGCTACCATGAGATAACTAAATGTATATCTCGTGTGGATCAGAAGAAGTCGATTCAATTACATCTCCACAAATCTTCAGAACTTATTGCCAGCCAAATGAAAACAAAAATCACTTTTGAACTCTTTAAAGGCATACTATCATGGCTTTGTTTACATATTTCTTGGTCTAACGTATGTTTACCTGAAAGTACGTACACTTAACCACCTACATTTTCCACATATCACACTGGTTTTTAATATTTTCATATATTGAATGATTATAGCTATAACTACTAGTATCTTGTCATTTGAACATCCTGAAATGCTTTCTGACGTGTTTCAATGATTATAGTTATCCCCCTTAAAACATTAGACTATAGAAAATTGATATGTTATACGTAATTACAACGATTATTCGGGCTTTATTGGAAAATACCTGCAATGGAATCTTACCTATCCTACAGCCGTGAAACGATATTTGGAGGTACAAAAGTGATTTATATCATAATATGTATGCAACGAGTACATTTATGTACTTTGCATTTTTAACTCCAATTCGCTCCAAAACGACAACTTAATCTGCGATAGTATGCCTTGTATAAATCTGGTGTTCATTATTTATGGAAATAAAGCTTTCCTATTGTCCAGTTTCCAGGATTATTTTAAACTCTAGTTCATAGATAGGTTTGTAAAAATACTAAGTTTTTCTTTCAGTTGGAAGAAGAGCGTCTGGCCACGATCGAGAGAGACAATCGAATCCTTTTGGAGAAGATGTCATTCATCATGAGGACGCGAGGACGAGTCGACAATAGAAATAATTACGAATATAAAAGGTGAGTTTTGTGAATAAATATATTGTATAGGGAGTGTAAGTGACACAAGCTGAGATTCATTTAAAATCCGGTGACATAAACTGGTAAAATATTCCATATGCGTCATCATGCAGACACCATTCATAGCAACAATTGCAAGTATCATTAGCAACTACACTTTAATCCCCGCCTGCTGGATTAGGCACATTCACATCTCTTTACGGCATCTCTGGTTGCCTCCAGCATGGAGAGGGTTAATGTTCATGATATATGGTCTACAGATATATATATATTAATTCATGGTTCATTGAAATGTTTTTTTTCAAAGTTATGGTTCCATTTACAAACCATGCCATATCAATGTTCATTAAACATACCGGTGTAACTTTAATAAGCAATTATCTAATGCTATAGCTCCGATTAATTGTCACCAGATGCCTGTCACTGGAAATGATCCAAGACGAGACTTACATTCCCTCAGGTCATATTAAAAATTGTATAGTGACCACTTAAAAAAGATATATCGTATTAATTTGTATTTATCCAAAAAATTATAGTTTTTTAAAGGCATACATGGCTTTGTTTACCAATGTCATGGTTTTAGTATTCCCGCACATACTATATTGTCTCTTGAATACTAGACACACGTAATGTCTTCATTGGAATTCATAATATTTATTCCTCTCGCCTGCATACATCACGTATTGCCATGTAGCTCTCGATGTATAGTACATGTACATGCAAGCTTCCTATTTTTACACCCGAATTCCATTGTGAACGAGATAACTACTAGTATTTAAATAGACGCCATAATCTTCTTACTTTCATATCTATCTGGCACCTCAAGTTGCCTGTAGTATGGAAAAGGTTAAAAAACTATTTTTTACAAGAAAGTTTCCATGGCAATAGGAATGAGAGATTTAATCGAGCCACGTATATATTTGATTTTTTTCTACGCAGCCTGAACAGAGAGAAGCGACAGCGTGAACTGCTGAGAGTCACGGAAGAGAACCGGTCGATTCTGCGTCGCATCACACTGCGAGGGGCCGAGTACAGCGCAGAACAGCTGCATCGCGATTGGGAGGAGAACCAGATGTTCATGGACAGTATTTCACGCTTCCCCAAGGACTGGTGGAAGAAGGGAGAGGTGTGATTTTTTTTTGTCATATATATATTACGTAATTTTTCGACATGGTCCGGTCTATCGCTATTATGAACAATGTTCGAAATTTTTCAAACATTGATTGTTTTCTTATAAATGTTTATACACATCATTTCCCACATCCTACAAATTGTTTTCTGTACATGTATTTTCACCTTAAAATTTATTTCCGGAACTCTATTAGAAAAACACTAGTGTCAAATATTGTGATACTTTTTGGGGTCATGATATTGGGATTTTCCGTGTTTCTCATCTGGCATATACTTCTGAAAAAAATAATCGAAAATACTGCTATTAGATTGGCATAATATTATTTATTGAAATACCGTAATCATATTAATTTGGGGGAAAAAGGTTATCCTCAATTATTGCCTCTCTGTAATACACTTTATAATGGCCTTGAGTTTTCTTTCCTTGCTATTTATACAAATAATAATAAATTAAATAAAAAATGTGAAGATCTCTTTCACTAGATGTCAAAATATTTATCATACAACCTCTTGTATCAAACTGTGGGATAGAGCTATCACAAAGTGAACGATATAATTTCAGAAAGAACCAGAAACCAGCCGACAAAACAGCGCTAGGACACCGAAGAAACAGACGAAGGACGACAACATTTCCACAAAGGACGACGACAAGAACAAGGATGACACGACGAAAGACGACAAGAAGGACGACACGACAAAGGACGACACGACAAAGGACAACACGACAAAGGACAACACGACAAAGGATGACAAGAAGGGCACCAAGACGAAGGGTACCAAAGATAGCAAAGAGAGTAAATCTAAGTCCAAGGATAAAACACGAGCAAGGAGTCCGGCCAAAGGATCGAAGAGTCCGGCCAAAGGATCGAAGAGTCCATCTAAAGGTGCAAAGGGGATCGGTGAAGACGAAGGCAAGAAGGAAACTAAGAATGACGATGATACAAAGGAAACAGAAACAAAGGATGAGGTAGATACGAAGAAAGAAGAAAGTCAAGAGGAAGAAAAAGACGCAGGAACTAAAAAAGAAGTCGACGCATGAAGTAACAGTATTCTATAAGTTGTGGTGGAATATTTCGATTGTCATTAGGCAGAATATTGAAGTCATAAATGCAATGTATGTCTGTACTAAGATTTGTTCTAAGTCTGAAAACCATATTTTCAGACATAGGATCTAGGCCATTCCTACTATGTATTAGTATATACTAGTGTATATATATATATATATTTCCTAGGGAGCATACTAGTATATCAGGATAAAATAAACTACGAACATGCTATAAACAGTTAATTGGTTACCATAGAGTCTAAACATGAAACGAAAATTTTGAACTTCAATTTAAGTCGATGATTCACAAAAGGAATGGTATATTTATTATATTTGAAATGATCAATTCCATCCAGCCATGTTTATCTGTGCTGATACCTGAAGTACCTTACTGTTTATAGAGATGAGGCGTGGCTTGTTGTTGGCTTATTACAAGCAGTGTGCCACAGTCTAAGCTAACATTGCATGTTTGCACAGCCAAATCATGACTTACTTGTCAAAATCTGTGATAAGATATCAACTTTATTGTTCATGCCTGTCATGTTGTTAACATTTTTATATTGTCATGTTTTTGTTTGACACATTTCTAGATCTCTGTTTGCTCAAATTTTATCCACGATGTTGGAGGGTTGGGATCTGGAACATACTAGCAATTTATTTATGTTCTTTAGGTTTTCTATCAGTATTAAGGTTCTTGAAGTTTGTAGATCTAGTAAATGGAAATCGATTGCATTTGCATTTGCATTTGAAATTTTTCGCATATGTTGTGGTATTTTGTACCTGTAATAATATACTTTTGTGCCTTAAGAGTAATAAGTTCCAAATACTATGAATCGTGAAATTTTTCATTTAACCAAAGATTTACTCTATCACTTGATTCTATGTGTTAGAAATATTTGGATAGATATGCAGCATGTGTTAATAAGAAGTCTTATATCAAAGTGTTGAAGTGAAAACTAAATATACATGTACACCTCACATATTGAAGTCAAAATTATTGTTCATTTAATATCTTAATATCTTGATATTCTATTTGGTATTATTATTATACCGGGTATATATTTATTACTAGTATATTACAGTTAATTGAAGTCAGTTGGAAGCTGGGTGTGATCATTTGTTTTCTGTCTCATACACATGAAATCATGTCATTGAAACTATTGTTCACATTTGTTATTCTTTTTCTCCGTGGAAAAGACAAATGTGTTTACATTGCTGTGAAAAAGAAAATGACGGTACCAGTACAGTGTGTGTATGTTTGTAAATGCAAATAGTCTTTGTTATGGTATTGGTTGTATTTATTAATTATTAATGCATACATACACTGTGCTTGTAACCATGATAGGTTCGTTCATGATTGCCGGTAAGTAAAGAATGTTTGGAATTGGAATTTGAATTTGCTATGAATTGTGGTTTAGTGCCGCTGTGGAGATCCTGGTGAATTGAAACAAGTGCTTAACGAGTACCAATGTAATGCCTTTATATTACAGGACCTGTATTCAATTTTACAGGACCTTTTATAAACAATGTATAGGACCTATATATTGTGATAGCTTTTATTTTGAAAAGAAGGAAACGGTTATTTAATGGTCGCCTATTCGGGTTTCCTAATCTTGAATTGATATGAAACGTTAGAATTATACATTGGACGCAGTTAAAGATAGCTATCATGTAACTGTATAAATTATTCATTTTTACCCAAGTAGAATTACCGGTACTCCAAATCTTCGTTTGAATTTTTATTGTTTCATTTACCGTAAGAAGGTTAACTTCTAGGATTTTTCTGGGCATTTCCCAAATTAAATAATGATTAGAGTCTATATAGCATATGAAATACAAATATAATTGTAATACCATAATGAGTTGTTGTGTAAACAAGGTGTTGAAACTTTAATTCAAATTACCGTCAGTATTATTAAGTCATTCAATTTTTATTTCTCTTTAATTGGAACATACAGTGCCAATCATTACTGTATGGAATCAGTCACTTTGCTGCCTAACAACTTTGGTCAAGTCCACAGATACAAATAAATCTGTACATGACATAAGTGACAAATTCAGCTTCGATGCCTGTATTTTGTGTCTCATCCATTGAAAATATACCATACTTGCGCAACAGAATTATTACTAGTTTAATCATTCTCATCTTCAATATACATATAGTTTTATATACATGTACCTATCATACAAGTTTGTACATGTTTCCACTATCATGTATTGTTAAAAGAATGCGAGAAGAAATTAATTATTACTTTCCAAATACAAGTATATTCAAAGTTTTATAACTGTTATATTTGAACCACATTTAATCAATCTACTATACTTATTTTTGTGTGTTTCATGTTAAACTTATTAAAAAAAACTTCCTTCATTATCCGATGCAATTGTATTTATTGAACAGAGACTGTCAGAAGTCAGTACGAAAAGCAGTACGTTCAGGTGGCTTTGTTTACTTAAACTGCAACGCCAGTGTCTTTTTTGTAACCATGGTTACTATTCACATGATATACTTACTGGTTACATTCCAGTTGTAAAAGAGATTTTGCTCACGATTGCTGTAGTTATATCATTGCACTGTTTATATATGTACTGTAAATGAAAATAAACTGTTTATATAACAAAACTTTATTATTATTGTGTTTCTTGAAACATCTATTTTCGGACTAAATTGTGCATGTAATGGCAACACTAATTTATTGCCCAATACTGGTGCCTATTGCTCGAAACTAACTTGAGTTTGAGATTTTGCTCAGCTGATATTTTTGCCATTGACTCAGTGGTGTAACTTGAGTAAAAAATCAAACCCAGCTGAGATTTCCCTCAAGTTACAGCACTGTGTCGATTAATGGGAGAAATATCAGCTGAGCAAAATCTCAAATTCAAGTTTGAATGGAGAAATCGGGGCCAGGCTTCCACAGGTGATATCGCTTGTGGAAGATCAACTGTGATTTATTTCATGTTGAGGTCATCACTTCCCAATCATGACATCATAGAATTGCAATAATGTCACAGTGCAAATGCACAGTAAAATCTTTATATGTGCAATTTTTCTTACAACATTGGTGATAAATATAATCTCATCCTTGTGTTTTTGATATCAAATATATCACACGAGGCGATAAAAGTAATACAAATTTGTCCGAGGACTTTTGTTATTTTATCAACAAGTGTTGATATATTTGATATCAAAAGACACTTGGGTGAGATTCTTTATATATTAAATATTAATTTGGGAATATTTAGGTATCTGAGAATATAAGGTTTCCATTGTCTTTGCATCAGGTATATGTAGCCCATATGACACAGTGTCGATAATATTCACAGCTATTATTTTGTATTATTACATGTAAAATCCACAAAAACAACAAAGACATGGGTATAATTAACATACTTTATGACATGAGACACGATAATTGGTAAAACATTTTAAAAAATAACTCAATTTTATCATTTAAAATAGTGCTATTACCGGTACCATATTATAAATTCTCAGTACATTGGTGCTGGATATGGCTGATCCTCATGAAGTTCTAATTTCCAATAATTTCAAGTGGCGACTTGCAACACACACAATAATGGGTTGCCTCAACATGCACGTAATGATAGAAAGTCTCGCGTATAATTACGATATACTAGTACATGTATATCATTCACCATGTAAATATTGTACAGGAATGATGGTGTCACAGCATGCTGATATCTCAGGAAAATGATCACTGAACGTGAGAATGTCGGTAAATGAAATGACGATAGAAAGTCTTATCTTGCTGCCCAGGGGCCGCTTGCACGACGCACTTGTAGGCTACAATCAATTGTAGGGTCAACACTTTGCTATTGTAGCGGGAGA
>JAULBO010133318.1:0-26365 GCA_032355325.1 Clypeosectus delectus
TATGGCATACATATGTTTGTACAGTTAATATGAATAGCTTGGCAGTTGTCAGACATTTAAAACGATACCAGAGTTACTGTGTCTGTATCATCTATGGTTTGCCAGACTGTATGGAATTCGGACAGTCAGTATGTAATAATATGTGATCATTTCGCTGTCTAAAACGTATCCAATATGTTATCAGAAAAATGAGAAATCGCAATTTCTCTCCATGATAGAAAAAAAAAAGAAGCAGAGAATAATCATTATTTATTCTTCAAGATTAATGTTTATGAAACTTGGTATATTGGCTTGGCCATAACAGCAACTGAGTCAACAGGAAGACAAGCTATCACACAGATCATAGCTATTAATATCCGTGCTGTCATTCCCATGTTTATGTGATATGTTTTGATGGAGAACTGGCGTTTAATTAAGTAGTTATCTGAAACAAGCTCGAATACTCAAGTACCTGAGTCTATGCGGACCAGAGCCCTGTGCTTTAATCTCATGTGGCACTGTATGATAAGCCCTTGATGATGCTTCAGTTCAACCCTGTTCATGTTCACAGGAAGTATAAGAAGAGGTTGGGCTATGTAGGTATTATGTTTACAGTTGGGTATCGGTCTAAAATGGAAACTATTTAACCAGGATTTAATAATTATTTTATGCATACACATAAAAAGTTAAATACCGATTGTTGATATGACGTAAATGGTAAACATTTTTTTCTCAACAATAAAATACAATTTAATATCTGTATTATTGAGTAGCCATTATGTTACTTAGTATTTTATGAAAACGCATGTCTCCAAAGAAATATCTCGTGGATGCGTATTAAATTATTTCTCATATTTTCGCGTATGGGTGAAATATTCTCGCAGCGACGTTAAACAACAAATCAATCAATCATATTATTATAATAATAATTTAAAATTATTATCCATAAAATAGTTATTATGTACAAACCATTAAATGATGGAAAAAAACATAAAATGCTGTATGGTTTGAAATTAGTTATTGCAGTTACTTTCTGTTGTCTCTCATTAACATTTATGACAAATATTCCTGTCTCTTTCCAAGATTAAATATTAACTTTTTAAGCCAATGAGATCTGTATTCTGATGTTGTGAACACCTGTTTGGAACTAACTGGTGCCATGCTAACTATGTTATGGTTAGTTGGATCTGTCAATCATTAAAAACTGTAAAATGTTCAAATGTTAAATTTGGCCAACTTGCACAACCTCATAGGTGCTATAATATATATGGAAATAGATAGTTGGATATCGAGAACTAAGTTTATGCGAAGAGAAATGAGGACAAATTAGTAGTAGAACAAGGGAATTACAAGCAAATGCTAACGACATGAACACGTTGATGGGTGAACACGTTGATGGTGAACACATTGACGGCTGGCTGAGACTTCTTCAGCACCCCCCATCAATCCAGCTGGCATTGCTATCAGGTTCCTAGACAAGGATATTTATGTGTGTTGGTGTGACTGTCAAAGTTATCAGTGGTTGAGGACATTCCGAGGTGCGCGCAGTACTGGCACAAGGTGAGAGACGGCGTCTGCGTGTCTGAGATAACATGGAGACGGAAATGTGAGCTGGGCTGGAACCAGGGACCATGAAGCAAGGAGAACTGGGAGGGGATGGGGGGAGTGGGAGGGGTGAGGGAGGAGGCAGTGGCTCTACTCTACCCACCTTGACAACAACAGGCACCAGGGCCCTGAACTAGTATAGGTACAACATGAGTGTGCGTTACCATTCGTATATTCAATGACAAAAACTACTTTTTTTTATTCGCCAGGGAATGCTATTATTTTATTTTATTTTAGAAAATTACATTAAAAACAATGATGGAACATATCTCAAACATGCATATTTTATTTTTATATTTAACTTTTACTAATTCATGGGCCTGGCCTTAAACATTTTGACAGAAAGTTATATTATCAATTTATGGGTAAATGACTGTGTCATATAGCACAGTCAGCACTTTAGATTTCTGCCAGGATTATGTTAAGAACATACACTCAAACCTACACAGATTCCAGTGAACAGCCTGAGCATCTGTTAGAAGTGTCACCGTGTCCTAGGATTGCAGGATTGGTGATGTGGAGGGCTGTGTCTTACGTGGATATACATGCGTAGGGATACAGTTGGAGGAATGGGTTGGGGGACCGAAGCCCACAATGGAATAGCATGGGTTAGGGGACCGAAGCCCACAGTGGAATAGCATGGGTTGGGGGACCGAAGCCCATAGTGGAATAGCATGGGTTGGGGGACCGAAGCCCACAGTGGAATAGCATGGGTTGGGGGACCGAAGCCCACAGTGGAATAGCATGGGTTGGGGGACCAAACCCCACAATGGAATAGTATGGGTTAGGGGACCGAACCCCACAATCATGGAATAGCATGGGTTGGGTAGAAATGATCAGGTATAACTTTCATATCTAATAGAATTAACAAAAATACATTTCATGATTTGATCATTTATGGGATTACTATAAATCATAAAATGATAGCATCATTAAACTTTAGCGACAAGTGGAATATCTACGTATATGGCCTACACATGTACGTACATCTACGGAATACTATTACTCTTTAAAAAATATTAGCGAATTAAATGTTAACGTCTAAAGGCAACTAGTTAAATTCATTCAAGTTTTATGTTCGCTAACATTTTATAATTTACACTTATACAAATTAGATATACGGTTAGATATTGTTTATATATACTAGTATATATATGTAAAATATAATTCTTTAAATAGTATATATACATAAAACGATATCAACATATTGTTAATTTTAAATCTAAATATAGTGTGATAACATATAAAAACTGGAATATTGTAAGAATATATGAATATTCACAATGTTAATACCGACTGAATTACCATCCAGTCGGAGCTGCAACTTTCCATTGGCCGGTGCTAGTCATTGCAGTTTAATTGATTCTGCTTGCAGAGATATGATAATGCCACAACATGCAATATATTAATTGATACTCATTGAATGACGGCCACCTGAATTACTTGTATTCATTTCACGAAGGAAAATGTATTATATTAAACCGTTCTAACGCTTGCAAGCTATCTGTACATCAAACAATATGAGATTTAAGAAGAGTCAAATGTCCCCTCAGACCTAATTTATAAACGTAATAAGGAGGCTGAGAAGAAAGGTTTAATCAAGAAAGGTGGAAGCGATGGGGGGGTATTGGGGGAAGGGGGGGGGGGGGATGGTGATCTCTCCGATACACAGTGACAGGATGGACGTGCATTGCGCCCGGTGAATCATCCCTCAAAGGGCGCTGTTAGGGGACTACTTCCATATCGCGAAAGGGGATAAATTAAGGAACTACATTGATATCGGGAGAGGGGTTTGCATTATAGAGAGCTACATTCATATCGAAAAAGGGTAGCGCATTAAGGCCGACTGTTCAGATCCCTGAGTCAGACTCCCGACACGGAATAAAGGGCCGGGATCCCTAGAATAAAAGAAGAGGCCCTGTTTGGAGCTCTGGATTGTCTGCCATTGATAGGATCACATCGCCAGTTCTCTATGTTCAGTGCACAATACTGTATTGTCGCGCGTATTGTCACGCGTATTGTCACGTGTATTTGCCTTTCATCACACTGGAGAGTCGGAGTTATTTCTGATTTTCTACTTGTGTCATTACTCGCTTGTACAAGTTTTAAGCAATATTTAAAAATTTACGTGCAAATTGTCCATTTTGGATATGGGTGTTATTTGATCTGCTTGATTATTAGCGTCTCAATTGGGAATTCATTAAAAACTCTGCCCTGGTTATCATTTCAAAGTTCATGTTACAACATTGACGCTGAGTGCTATATTAACCTGAGCAATATTCATACAACACATCAGATTTACATCAATGGAACTTGGAAGCGTGTTGCTTATTTTGAAAACATAAGTAAACATGGAAAACATGAATTTTTTTTCTTTTCTTGCCACATTTTCTTTTTTAGTATAAGGCTTAGAATAATCATTTCTTTGTCTGCAAAGTAATGATTACAATAGATTGTGTTTGAAGGAATGTTTTTTTTCTCCTTAAAGGCTAAAATGCTTAATATTATCTAAAAGCAATATTTAATGTTCGCGAGATAGTCATCTCTAGATTGAGCACAATTTCCACTGTCACGTGACACCATCTGGATGCGAGTCTGCTTGTTGACATTCTAGCTGACCCCTCTGAGGAGTGGTTATATACGTACATAGATATACAATATATATATCTCGACACGAGAGAACTATATATATATAGAGATGGAGATATGAAAGTGTTCAATTTCTCAAGTCCCGGCTGTAAAACACTATCCCAGATGGAGGAACATTTGTAACTAATTAAGGCTATCAGTTGATATGAGGTGAAACATTCACAGCTAGCAAGAACAAAGCCTGCCTCTATACCTTAGAACTGTCTGCTGACACAGATAATGTATCCACATGTTTTCTCATTGGGATAAATGTTGTAATTAGTTCTAGTTCTGTGATGGCTGAATGTGACAGTTTAGTTTCAAGATTGCTTTCTGATGCACTGGTTGCAACCCATAAGATTTCCAAGATAACAGGTTCCATCTAGTTTTATTTATAAGGTATTTAAAGAAAAAACACTTCCAGCGCTGGTGAAATGATGCACTTCCCAGATAGCATTTTATTGTTTGTATGGATTTCAAAATAAGCTTTTCTTTCAGGATTCTTTGGAGAGTGGTTGTTTGGTGATTCTTTGATTCTTCGCGATCCCTATTACATTAATATTCTGAGGAATCACTTTAAAGAATTGAATAAATTGTTGGCATTCAGGTAATTAATTAAAAGTCGAGTGTTTGTTTTCTTGAGAAATATGTGATCTTGGACGCTTTTGGCATTCTTTATTTTAAGCCTCCATGCAGACATGAGATTTTTCAGGATATAAAATGGCATCCTTTTGGACAGCGATGGGAAAATTGCGTGTTAAGTCTAACAATGATGTAGCCAATATGGTTTATTATGCAGTCTGTAGCAAGCCTTATATTAACTGTAGTGAATCCCGTCCTGCATTAGATTCAATATTGCAAAGTCTTCGGAATACAAATGACACATTAGTGCCTGCAGTTATGCATGTCATTCTTATTGTTTACTGTATTTATGACATTCTAACTACCACCAATGGGTCCGGTTGGATCCCAGACTTTATGAAACTCGGATTGTATGCTCTGCCTAATCCAACTTTACAGCCATTCGCTTGTCCCGTACATGAAGAATTTCATTAATATCGGCCATCTTAACTTTTGCAAGATAAGTCTCCGTTCATTGCTGCGTTCCGTTCATAAATCCAACTCGTGCGCCTGCCCTTTAATTTCATTACTCGCATCTATTTTGTGTGTAGTCATAACGGTGGAGATCGCCGGCTACATCACAGATCCGCATTGATTGATCGCCTTCCAGATGAATGCCGATTGGAAACGTTTCTCTTTGCGTGATTGGGGTAAAGACGGAGCACCGGCAATCTTCAATTGTCAGTCGTAATATTCGCAATCATACAGCGATTGTCTTTCAATAACTTCATTACATCGCTTTACAATTCTGTACTTGTGGACGTCGGTTTGAGTACCGAGCACTGCACAATTACAGCCGAATACCGACCATGCTTACATAAACAATCAAAGAGTTATACAGTATCTTGAATACGCTTTCCTTTTTGGAAAGATGGTCGGTTGTGCGTTCTGTAAGCTGAACTGACTGTTTGCTTTATTTCATGTGTTGTGTCATTATTTTATCATCAACCAAGCTGTACGCGCTGCATTAAACCAAAATAGACCAGCATTTGAAATTCTTTGTTCAAAATCTGTGATGCATAGATTATTGAACTGAGCTGTAGCTGTTTTAGTTAGAGTTAAGTATACACCATAATTTAACCCGAGGTCCGCTCCAGTTAATTACAATTAATACTTAAAAGTTATTTTGTTTAATTCAATATTACCTGACATCAAATTGCAGCCTATCTTCAGAGGTAATTGAATACATAAAATCTTGCAATGAACATTAATTACATAATTAGATTATTCAAGTAGTTATCCCCATCGCCATCATATAATTAACTTATATTTACAGCTATACATGTTGTACACTGATTGCTACTTTGTTGCCAGCGCTTCCGGCATGCATTGTCTGCGAGAGCTCGTAATTGTTTTTACCGTGGTACATGGGCCGTGGGTGCAGGGAAGGATGGCGTGTGTCGCGAGCTTGGTGGGTGGCAGGGATGAGGACAGGTAGTTACAGCCAGATCGGATGGTTATCAGAAATATGAAAATAATAATACGTATGGCAAGTGATGACTTAAGCGGGGAGATGGGGTCCACCTGCCTCCCCCGTGTGTGTTTGATGTTCATTTGGCTCCGTGTTACACACAACGTGTAATTAAGCCGCTTTGCTTCCTGTCCCATTCCCATCTCTCCCTCCGTTATGAATCACGTTGACCTCTGGCTTATCCAGCCTCGTGTCCCAGCGAAAATCAATACCCATCTATTCGTGTACACAGCATAAACGGTCAAGCTCCAAGCTCACCGGTGTAATTTCATGCAAATGGGATTTCCCTAATTACTGGATCAGACTGTTATCTGATTCCCCGTGCAGTGCCTGGCTAGTCAGTGTACCGTGGCCCGATGTCCCGCCTCGGCCCCGGGAAGAGCCCGGCGACTGGCTGGACAGGGTGTGATACGCTGCGGTAACTCCCCGCCTCTGACTGGCTCGCACTGCCGGGACGGCTGGCAAATCACCAACCTGCATTTGACGGTGCTCACCGGTGAGCTGACAGGAGTTGTCTACCTTGCCCTGCTGCAAGGTGCTTGTTAGTATTAGAGTGAAGGTAAAGGTGCATGCATGCAACTCGAGCCGTGCCTCTCCCTGGGTGTAGGTGGTGTTTCCACGTGTGCTGGAGTTATTGGATTGCCAGAAGATATGTTCGAGGAACTTAAGCTGTTTCCATTCGGTGAGTTACCGACACTTAGTTTAGATGACTGTCGTTACTTTCAGGTTGTCATTTTAAAAGGTGTGCTTAACATATATAGTAGACCTGTATTCTGTTTACATTTCTACATGCTTGTTTGTTTACATCCGACTTGTAAAAAAAATAGTATAAATTTGATATTTTTGTTATTTCCTTTAAGTATTTAGAATATTAGACACATGTTGACAATATTCTGTTTCAACACTTGTTGGATACCTACCTATTGTAATCGAATTAGATATTTACTAATTTTATTTCGGCAAAGTTGTTATCAGTTGTTATTGGTAGCTGTACACAACTTAAAAATAATATAAGGACATTTGGCCATAATATGTTCTACACAGGTATAGTGTATATTCCTAGGTTTCATGATGGATAAGGATATCCAATTTAAATACCTTCTTTGAAAACTCAATTTTTGTTTTGTTTGTGATAAAATAATAAGAAAATGTAGATAATTCTTCGTTTAGGGCAACTTTGCGAAAGCACCTGCTCGGTAGTGTTGTGTATTCGTGAACAGGTATACATGGTCAATAGTTTTCTGGTGACAAAAGGTTTTAAATTTAATTTATTTTATTTAAGTCCTGGGTATATTTTTTTAAGTTTCCGATGTACCTTTGGAAATATTTTAATGTAAATTATACATCCATAGTTTTTAATTTTTAATTTTAGAAATGTGGAAATATACAAAGCTTATATGGCACTGAACCTGTCTCGCACTAGAACAGATTGATTCTTGTAAAGACATATAATGTGAGGTCTGTGGTCATTCTGCATCCAGGTGGTGTTAGGAACCGCATGAACAACATAGGGGTCAGTTATCTCAGCAGGGGTCACACTGGCATCAATAGTCTAGGGGAGATAACTCGTATGCATTGCAGTGGTACCTGATACAGTAACTTGGATCACCTGCTAATGCCTGGAATTGACTTTGACATACAATACCATCAAGTATTCATTATTATTCAATGATATTATTGGAATATTAAATGTAAAATGTAAGTATTTAATAGAAGGGACAAAAATACATATAGTGTAAACATAAATGGCATATTTTTATCTAAGGAGTTGTATATCGGTTCGTTGACAAAAGTGGTAAGATTTTGATGACATCAGAAAGTTATATCCGTTTACATGCACAGAAAGTTGATGAATCATTCACGTAAATTCCATCTATGTAATGTAAGTTTGTCTACAACGCAGTTTGTGTTAAATGATTCACTGGTGCTGATGCAAATGATGATAAAGACAGCCGCTCGCTGATTGGCTGACTGTTAGTGTGGGAAGTGTGGTCGTGGGAAATAAAAAAATTACAACACCTTCTACTACTACTACTACTACTACCACTACTACTACTACTACTACTACTACTACTACTACTACTACTACTACTATTACCATGAATTCTGTACATAATGCTGCTTGGTGGGTCTACTACTACTACTACTACTACTACTACTACTACTACCATGAATTCTGTACATAATGCTGCTTGGTGGGTCCACAGTATGTCTCCTATGCCTGGCCCCAAGCACATTTTAATATACTGTCGGTATACTGTATTCCACTGAGGACATTTCCAGCCACGTCTCGGCAGGGATCACTAGCACAACAGTTGCGCCCCGCTCAGACTAGACAACACGCTTCAGTAGCAAGTAGACATTTTCACACATACTGTCATTGCTTGGGTTTACCGGTACAAGTTTAAAAAAAAATAATAATTATTAACATTTTTTAAAAGTCATATTCCAGTTTTCAATGTTGACATTTGACTATCCAAAAAATTGTGGTACATGTTCATAGAAACTACTTGAAATTATGGTTAAGATATACATTATTTTATGATATAATAAATTAAAACATTATTTGCACTTTACAATATCTCAGTATCATAGAAATGAAAACAGGAAAACATCAATGATTAGACAATGTAACTGGTTTGTTGGAATGAGCCTTACTCCCCCTCACACCCTTAGCTCAATCTCCTCCCCTCCCCGTCCCTCCCCTCCCTACCTCTCCCTCACCTCCTTACCCCTCACCATCTCCCCATTTCTTTTCTCTCGACACCCCCCCCACCTCCCTCCCAGAGTTGTCTTCAATTTCATTGGACAGAATCACTTTGATCGGGAGACAACTTGTCATCATTGCCATTGACAATAGTACGCATGAGTAAGCCTGTTCGCTGGGCCATGGTCGCTGTCGTGATATCTTGTTAAGACAGGACAGGTGAAAAGAGCGTTATTGTCCCCAGGAAATTGGACCGTGCTAAGTACCATTCACCAACAGGCATGTAACCCGAACACAAGATCTTTACCGTTTTAATTAAGCATAGAATTCTTGCATATCGACAAAAACGTTTTGCTGCTATTTAGCTCTGAAGTGGGAATATAAGAGTTTGTAACAAGGACATGAGCGCAAATAATTGCAGTGCCTGCAAGGGCCTGAGAACGACACAGGTATTGATGCATGAAGGATGGAGGCTAATGATTGGTGCTTGCAACTTTGACAGGCGGCCACCATTGTGGGACTGAAATGTACAGATTATAGTGTTTTGTGGCAGTCACTTGAATGTAGCTGATTGCCTTTGCACAAGCTTCATATCTGCAGAGTGACTGCGCAGAGATTTTTCAGATTTCTAGTGTTTGATCTCGCTGTTAGCACAGGTCCCAATTTGCCAGTTTGATGAATGGTCTACATTTGTCGAGAGCTGTTCTCTTGTACCGTTTGTCCTTGTTAGTAAAGTTCCCAAGAAAGGGTACAATTACATGCAAGTTAATTATTGAGTGGACAATTGTCGATTCCCGCTGATGTTCATAGCTATTATAACGAGGAGTAATTATTAATATTTTAATTGAAAAAAACTGCAGCGTGCCAGTCGTATGCGAGGCAAACACTGATTTCCCAGGTGCGATGTTTAAGACAAATAAATAAAAGCGATCAAATTTAATAATAGACGATACAATATGATAAAAACTGTTTGAAAAGTTAACGAGCTCCTAGTTTTTCTTCGAAATTGGATCATCAGCAAACTTTTGAAACCTTCAGTAGGCAACTTTCCTGAGAGGCATTACCGAAAAGCCTGCCGTGTTGGCACTGCATGATAACCTCGGGCAATATAATGTCGCTGAAGTAAGTGTTGTAATTCTGTGATAGCTTGTTGATATGGGATGCTTGCCGTCTTCATGGAAGTGGTGTTTGAGTACAGGCTATTGATGTAATGTAATTATTTTATCTGAGGTTGGAGGGCAATATGGTGTTGGTAATCAATGTATATACAACACATGACATCAGAGTAACACCAGGAAGTAAACATTTATAGTAAGGCCTTTGTGAATATAAATTATCAGTTTTGTAATCTGTAACTGAATAACTCTGCTGTCCTTTAAAAAAAATATATAAAGAAAAAAAGGTTAAATACATTAACGTCCCTATGCAACACAGTGGCTTCAATGTCCCTGATTGGCAATGTTTAATATGTTTACAATGCTGAAATTAATTCAATGAAATCTGTAGTTCAGTTCCACATTGTTCCAATCATATTTTCTGGTGGATTAGCTAAACAAGTGAAGCAACACCTCAACCTGACAGTGTGGTGGTTCATATGAGGGCTGGCCGTACAGAGCGCATCTTCTAGGCTATTCTCGACCCAGCTAATCAATACTACTGATTTTCTCAATTTTTTCCCCCCATTGCGACCGATCTTCGGATCAGATGGTGTGTGTGCTCCCAGGTCTGTTTACATCATTTTGTTTTCTGAAGTATTAATCTCGGAGATATGCTTGGAATTAGAATGGAGAGATGGCATATTGGATTGACTAAATTGCTAAATTAAGTGTCGCTTAATTACTGGGAATTTTGTAGCATTTTGGGCCAGCTTGTTCGCATTGATCGAGCTGTGCACATACACACTCGGCCAAGTAGAAAACGCTTGACTGTTTGATGGATGTTGGGAAAGCCACGAGTGGCCAGCACCTAATTTCCTCTCTTATTTGCAGTGGAAAATGAAGATCATATCGATGAATCTCTGGCAACGGCTGCCGAGGACAAAATGGAATCCCCCTCTACCGCAGAAGCAAATGGTAACCATGACAACACAGTGGAAGAGAGCCCGTCTGAGGTGACTGGTGTGGACAGCAGGGGTGAAGGACAAACAGAGGCACATCCCGTGCAGAATGGTAAGCATATTCCATCGAATGGTCGTCTTTTCTCCAATACACCTGCCGTCAGCTTTGTGCTATGTCAAAGAATTGCTTTCAATCGGCTCCCAAGACCTGACGACAAGTAAAGCCAGCTCAGCAAATTGTGATGTATAAATCAATTATTTTCTCCTGCTGTAGCTTGTTATTTATGTGTTAAAATAAATTTGTTTAGTTAAATATTTTGAAGAATTGCTGGCTTAAATGCTGATGTGCAAATTCAAATTCAGCAAATATTTGATTTTGAAGTCAAATTGTTATTTGGTTGTGAGTACTGATTCTGTAGTATATATCCTAGGGATATACATATTATTTTTTTTATAACAAAGTATTCATTGGTTGGTAACCACCTTCGTGGTATAGTGGTTAGAGTGTCGGCCCGGGGAGCAGAAGGTTGTTGGTTCAAATCCTCAGCCGCATCATACCAAAAGACGTTAAAAGATGGTACGTGTTGTTCCCCTACTTGGCGCTCAGCATTAAAGGGGTAAAGCAAGGACTGGTCGGCTCGCAGTCAGTATAATGTATCTGAATGGTGTATCCATGTTCAAACTGCGGCATTGATATTCCAGCGAATTAGCACTAGCACTATAAAGACCATGAAATACCCAGACTAGCAACAGCGGCCATATGCACATACACACATGCATACACTACATACAAGCCGTGATATGAGCACGTTCTTAAAAGTGGCTTTAAACTCCAATTAACAACAACAACATCATTGGACAATTGGTATATATCTATTCGATAAAGAAAATGTGATGCGAGAATACGAAGATAGAACCCGTGACAGGAAATCACCATGTTTTTCAGGTACCACTGAAAGCCATGAAGAACTCGCACCTAGTCCTGAAGCAGCAAAGGAGAAGAAAACGGAGTCTCCGCCCGTGTCACACCCCGTGTCACACCCCGTGTCACACCCCGTGACACATCGGGAGTCGGACTCCATCAAAGAATTCCTGAGTCGCAGCGACACGGCAGTCATCTTCCCAGAGGCGGTCAGTGACCCTGAGGAGGAACATCCCAATGGTGGTAAGTAAGCTAGTCCTGCAGCACACGACATAAAATGGACACATGCTGCATCTTGAGATTCCCTGACGTAGAGAATTTGTTAAACATATACAATCATCACTTTAGAAAAAGAAATATTGAAAACAAATTGCATTTGCCTTGTGCGCAGATTTTAATCTTTTTTTTAATTGACATAATAATATAGTAGATAGTATTTCATGGTAGATGTGATCCCATCCATTTTATAAAACCAAATAAACATATAGGTATTATGTTTTTGCAATGCAACATTAATAGCATCATAAATATTGGTATTGTTTAATCGTATCTTTTTCATTTTTGAGAAAATTTATGTGAAATATATATTTAAATCCTTTATCCTAGGCCAGTGTTGTTGATGGAGTTTGTTAACCATATGCTTGGTGACAATTTTTTGTATGCCTTGGTAAATGTCACCATGCCAATGTTCTGTAAGGTCTGCTGAATGTTCCAGACTCTGGAAATGCCGGGGAGGAGGAGTACAGCCTGAAGTGCATCCACTGCGAGGAGAGCTACTCACGCATCACGCTGCTCCGGGACCACATGAAGGCCCAGCATCCCGACAAAGAGGTCAAATATCAGTGCCCCAAATGCGAAGAGGTCTTCTTGCTCAAGACGCAGCTGGACAAACATATCGCGCTCCACTCCCCCACGTCACAGAACTGCAAGATCTGCAACAAGACCTTCGCCAACGTTTACCGACTGCAGCGGCACATGATCAGCCACGACGAGAGCACGGATCTGCGCAAGTTCAAGTGTCCCGAGTGTGGAAAGGCTTTCAAGTTCAAGCACCACCTCAAAGAACATATCCGCATACACAGTGGCGAGAAGCCGTTCGAGTGTACAAACTGCGGCAAGCGATTCAGTCATTCCGGGTCCTACAGTAGCCACATGACGTCCAAGAAGTGCTGGGTGATGAATGTTAAAGGGCGACGCGTGGACCGCAATGGAAACAATGAGAATGCTCTGTTCTATCGCAGTCCGAGCCAGACATTCAACGACTCCCTCCAGTCTCCGCCCCCAGGGAGTTACCCTCAGCAGTTCCTCAAGTATGACCCACGGAACCCAGGACTTCCAACCTACTTCAGCCCCAATTTGACCAGCTCCCCTGTCAGGCCCCTGGGTATGATGGCAGCATATGCTCTGTATCCCGATGGTAAGGCTCCGGGTCCTGTCCTGTCTCCCCCGAAGCTCAGCCATCCAACCACTGAGTGCCCGAAGCCACCGACATGCAGCACGTCGCCCGTCTCGCTTGCTCCACAGATCTCGCCAGATGTCAATTCAAATACACAGCTGCTGAACCTGGCTGCCGCGGACAAGGACGAGCAGGAAACTGAGTCGGAAAAGGTTAAGCAAGAACCCGAGGAAATGAAAGGCTCACCAGCAAGCTCGCCACACGAGACGACGATCAAGTCCGAGGGTACAGGAGAATACGAATACAAGACTAACATGAACGGGGAAATGCTGTGCCGATTCTGCAACAGTGGCTTTAAAAGTCCAGTCGAGCTGCACCAGCACGAGAGATACCTATGCAAGCTGAACAAAGACATCTTACAGAGGATGGTCCACCTGGAGAACTCCAGAAGCTCGCCCAACAGCACTGTATCGGATGCAAGTCGGCATGCAACCCCGAACGGAAGTGTGGACGATGGTGCAAGCGAAGATGAAGATGCTGAGGACGGGAAGGACGACGGTGTACTTGGAGACAAGAAGTATAGAATGAGATCACTCATCAGCGACCAACAGCTACAGTTCCTCCGCGCACATTACCAGATGAATCCTCGGCCCGGCAAACAGGAGCTGATAAAGATTGCATCTGATATCGGATTCTCCAAGCGCGTTGTCCAGGTCTGGTTTCAGAACATGCGTGCTCGAGACCGGAGAAAGGGCAAAGATGTGCCATACTTCCCCAACATGGCCCGCTTCAAGGCTGCAGATGAACTCCCTGTAACCACATCGGCATCTGCCTACATACCAGTTGTTCCACAGCCGTTTGCAAGTGCCCTTTCATTAAGCCAGTCCTTAACACCCGTGAAACACAACGGGCAGCTGACTCCGCATTCCCTCCCGCCAACCCCCGCAAAACCTCAGTCTTCGGACTCAAACATGGACCAGCCTCTCGATTTGACCGTTAAACGTCAGCCTCCCAAAGCTCACAGCAATTCCACCCCATCGCCCACACCTTCGTACTGCGACGACCAGGCTCTCAACCTCAGTTGCAAATCCACCACGAAAGAAGAAACTTGCCATGACTCAAAACCACCAGCACCTGCCCCAGCCCACCCAGAAGGCAGTTTCAACCAGTCTGCCATCTTCAAGTACATGCAGCAGGAAGGCCTCTTCAGAAACAACCTCATGGTTCCAGAGTTTCCAAAGACCTCCAGTTCCATCGTAAAATCCGTGGCTGGCTGGACCGTTCCAACCATTCCTTCCTTGTCCAAGTCATCTTCTCCACTTGCTTTGCGACCGTCTCCAATTCACAAGGACTCGAGCGACACGGAGCACAAGAAGAACCTCCTCCACAGCGACCACAACTCCTGCACTTCCGACTCGTCCTCCGACAGTTCAGACAGCCAGGAGGAGTCGGATGTGGTCGACAACGGCCGTCTTGTCATCGACGAAGCCGACGTGGAGAGAGGGTTGGATTCCAACTGTCTCGTGTCTAAGGCCGATGCACTTTTCCACCACAACCTTCGAACTCTGGCCGATGTGTCCATCGCTCACTTGGAAGGCGAGCTGACCATTGCCGATCATCTGGGAAAATCCAAACGGCTTCGGAAAAAATCTTGGAGACAGGTGAGAATCGTTAAATACAAATTTTAATCTCGATTAATACAATATTAATACTTACTGAAGAATGTAAGACAGATATTTTAGAATGTATTTTAATATTATGTGAAGGTTACTGGTTTAGTATTGGCCGACTTTTGTCTATCTAGTTTTATCAATTTCAAATAGATTTGGTTGGAATATTATTTGTACGTGTCTCAGAGATTGGTTTAACGTTAGCTATGATGACATCTACATAATTTCTTAATGAAAATTGTGCAGTTTAACAAACCAAAAATACATACATTGTTTTTTAAGTTTAGTTTATTGGAACTCTCACTTGTGAGCGTCGTGAAGTTAAGTTTAGGTGACAATCAGGAGATTGGAGCAAATATTAATTCAAGTTTGTGTTATTACCTCGTCACAGGACCAGGGGCCTGTTGCACGACGCTCTTGTAGGCTACAATAGTTGTAGGGCCTACACTTTGCTATTGTAGCGGGAGCCCAGTTACAACTATTGTAGTGCTACAAGAGCACCATGCAACAGGCTGCAGAACCATACATTGTCTTCTATCTTAATTTCAAAGAAGGTGAACCTTGGAATAAACAGACTTAGGCGATCAGGTCTATCTCAACGTTGCAGTAGATAAGGAAACAACAATCCATGTTGTCATGGTATCTCAATGCCACTTGGAGTGTACAAAGATTATTTCGGTTGATTCTTTGTGTATTGAAACAAGGTTGCGATTACATTTATATAAGTATTTAATCCTTGAGAATAAATTTAATTTTGGAACCTATGAAATATATTAGAACTTTGGGTTGATCTTCTATCTAGTTAATGAGGTAATTCATGCTCTGTCCGTAGTGTAGTGTCTCGAATTTGGGTGAAAATGTTCTTTTATGTCAACTAGTGTTCTGAATAGAATTTGGCGAACTTCATTTCATTAGTGTAAATGACATCAGGATAGGTAGTAATAACTAATATGTAAACTGTGGGAACTGATCTGCTGTTGTGGCCACAACATATTTACATCTGAAATGCCTATTGAATTGTTGCAGAAATTTGAACCATGTCTCACACACTGGGATCCGGGAAAGATAATAGTTTATTACATTGTACATTTGTGAGCAAGCATGACCGCAGAAACATCTGTTGTTGTTCGACACTAACACCAGGTTTAGTTTGTTGAAGTGTTCAGCATTTTGCAGTGTTCATTGCAGTGTGTTGCTCAAACTTGTGACCCAAATCATCTTGTTCATTTAGCAAATATCATACCTCACGTCCTTCAAGCTAAGCATCCGTATTGTGCTAATTGCAATGTTTTGTTACTGTGCCGTTACATTTCATAGCATAATACTTCACCACATTGTGCAGTGCTAAATGTTTTGTTCTGTTGACTGAAATTTGTTTGTCACTCTATACATTGCAGGGTGATTCTTCAATATCAGTATTCATTTTGAAAAGAAATTAAATATATAGACTCTATATTAAATTCATTGATTCTTTAACGATATTAAATTTATGAAAATATCTTTGCCATTCAAATGAGGCAAACTTTGCGAAGGATGAATCACCCTGTAACACAGACACACACATTATGAAGAATTTCTTGTTCGTAAAATTACAGCTGACTTAAAGTCGATTTTAAATTGCGAACATAAGAAAATTGTAAATAATCTATATCATATACTTGACAAATTCTACTATTTAAAATACACATTTTGAACAAATGTTGAAGTAGTTCCGCTGTTTGTCTGTGTGTTGTTACTGTTTGCCACCCATGTTGTTTGATTGCTGTGTGCTGCTCCCTTAACACTCTGTTTCTGTTTTCCAACATGTGCAAGCAGCCATGTTTCTTATGGCAGGTGGAAGCCGATGAAAACAACGTTGACCTTGAAGACTCGCTCAACAGTGACGACGAACCACTCCGCAAGAAGCGCAAATCCTGGAAGAACCACAAGATCGATGTTGACATTGGGATGTATGCATGCGACCAGTGTGACAAAATGTTTAACAAGCAGAGCTCTCTGGCAAGACACAAGTACGAACACTCTGGTATGTTTAATGGTTATACACTTTGTAGTGTATGTTACTAGTTGTAAGGCATGTAGTATCCCGTACGCGTATGCATGCAAGGGCTGTAACCAGTTTATAGTTCTGCAAGTAAAGTGGACTGAAAGTGTTTTGTCGTCTTCCATATCAACAAACGTGACACACTTGTCATTGTGCAGGCATGTTGTGTGTAGGCAATCTTCCATCGTTGAGTTAGTCTCAAAGATTCGCGCAGCGATGTTAAGCAACAATTCATTTTTACTTGGAATCTTCCTCAATGATTTATGGATACATACGGATCTCCAGAAAATACAATCCACCTAAAAGGGTTTACACGTTATTGGTAGATAAACATTATGCCCTCAAAGTTACTGGGCGTCATAACTGTCATAAACACATTTCATTCTCGTATGGTTGAAAGATTTCCGCAGCGGCGTTAAGCAACAATGTACTCGCTCCCAATGGGAATGTTTTTGGGGGTCTTTAATTTTGTGTATATATACCGGCTATAGAATATGCACTTTCATCATCCATGTACGCCGTAATTACATTTATTCCGCGCTCTCTCTGCAGGTGCACGCCCTTTTTCGTGCGAGGTTTGCAACAAGGCGTTCAAGCACAAGCACCACCTGACGGAGCACCGACGCCTGCACAGCGGTGAGAAGCCATTCCAGTGCAAGAAGTGCGGCAAGCGGTTCAGCCACTCCGGCTCCTTCAGTCAGCACATGAACCACCGCTACAAGTACTGCAAGCCTAACGACGGGGAGGAGGACTAGGCCATGGTTGTAGGTTGCCAAGATTATACCCGATGCAAGGGAGGTAACTGTTGGAGAAAAAAAATGTCATTTCTTGACCTCAGTTAATGTTTCCAAGGACAATTCGTTGCTGCGAGAATCCGTGAAGGGGAGGTTACTCATCTGAAGTAGCGATTTTATTCGACATGTCTGTTCTTCCGTTGAAGATGTCTGCTCCTGTGGCAGATTTCTTTCTTGGCAGGAAAAGATGGCCGACGCAATCAGGGGAGGTAACTACTGCTGCCATGGGTCGAGAGCATTATAGCAATGTCAGTGATATGCAAACAGATATTTCTTTTGTTGTTACAGTATTACAGTTAATGTATTGTTTGGTATGTTATATTACCAGACCTATATGAAGTGCTCATTGATGTTACAATCCTTGTCAAGACATACCTGTTACTCTTACAAGCCACAAACAAGTGCTTTATGTGCAACAAATACTTATAATTCCAAATGGGACCATATTTCTTACAATCATGATGTATTTTTTTCATCCAATGTGGTTTTGATATTGTACTGTATGGTAGATGTATACGTTCTGTTCTAGTCTCTCATTTCCCGTGTGTAACTTTGGTATCGTGGACAGATTTGTTGTTTTATTATCCATGAACATTGTTATATTTACAATCATCATATTTAGTGCAGATATATACTTGTTATGGCTTAAGTATTTTCCTGTAAATATGCAAGGTACCTTAATTGGTCACATTATTTCAAAATGTTTCTAATTTTTCGAATAAAAAAAAGGATAATACCTTAGAAATTGACAGAGAAATATTAGTTAAAACAATAAAATAATAGTAAATAATAATTAAAATAATATTAATAATAATATTTTCCTTGTAAAGCACATAGCCTTCGATATGTTGCTCTTCAATGCCACAAACATGCTATTATTTTAGAGATTTTCTGTTTAATAGAATTGTGTTTACAACAAAAATGTTGTTACACTCACAAGATCTGCACTAGATATGATGTTTATACGAACATTTTACTGATAACGAATCTCAGTTTTGTTAATGGTGCATTTAAGTTGGTAGTCAGTCTTCCATTAGCCTCGACAGCTGCTTACCGTACATTACTTACAGTATTACACCCAGATCAGAGTACAGTCACTTGTATTTATCCTCTTCCATAGTACTTACTTAGCTTCCACAGAATTCAGTCTGCCATATTTTTAAGCCAGCTATTGCTGAAATATTATATTTACTTGGAGATTATTAATCTACGAGGTTATTTATAGTCTCGGTGTACTACTACTCAACTGAGCTTCCATGACACCATTGTAGTTTGGATGACCGATCAGAAATATACGTGCCAATATTATTATCTTGCCAGTGCCAATTAAATTTTAGTCATAATATTGTTTATGTCACCTTTTCATCTTTCTGTGCCAAAGAAAGTCTAGTCATTGTCGAACAGTATTAACTGAATAAATTGCAATATACCTAGTGTCAGTAGTGAAGGGGAGAGAACTCATAAAATGTTAATCAAAATTCTATTATTTTTGGAGGTATTACAAAACCTTACAAATAAGTTTTTAAAATAAATTTATAAAAAAAAGAATTACATTTATCTATTATTTTATCTTCTTAACGTTGTATAGTTTTACTTTTACAAGTAACGTGACTGATGTCCTCGGTGTAAATATGTGTTTCCCCTTTGTGGGAGATTGAATGCTGCAGGTGTCCCTACCTGTGTGATGTCTTTACCAGACAGTATTATTCCGAAGCTTGGCCAAACAATGTGTCATTATGACGACATGTGCCAATCTTCTCTTGTCTTCCATAGGAGTGAATGTTTGTGTGTGTGTACGACAGTGAGTACTTTACCTAGTTTCCATGACAGAAAACAATTAGTTTGACCGGCGTAGAAGACAGAAAGTTCCTTGAGAAACAAAATTAATACATTCTTCTACCTGTATCTAATTTGGCCATTTTTTATAAGTTTGTTCAATAAACATGTTGAAAAGTACTATATTTTTGTGTTCAATATTACCAAAAATTCAATTATTTAAGCCGTAATTTATTCAATAGTGTATTTCGTATTCAGAACAAAGCATTAAAAGATAACCAAACTTTAAACAAACACGATCTACATGCCACACATTTAAATATAAATACATATAGTTTCCAAAGACTACTTTTATTTATTAATAGTACTGAATACTAGTACATATAATCGTTTGTAGGTATTAATTGAGATGAATGGTCTAGGGTGCATTGGAGGTGTACGTGTACATACCGGTAGTTATTGTGTGCATAGTATGTGGATGCGAATATTGTATTGTGTGTTACAGTGTATTGTTTTAATGTAGGATAGTGTTGACTTGCTGAAGTGCCAAACTCAGAAACCCATGTTGCATACTGCGGCAAACTACTTAATATGAAAACCGTGCAACACTGAGACTTGGAGTCTCTGCAAAACATAGTTATTAATTTACTTTATTCAAATGTAGTCATTCTTTTTTTGGTTTTCATAGCCATAATAGTTCATGTCATAACAGTATTACTATCATGTAACTTAAAACATGCCAAAACAGTTTTACATTTATTTAAGTTAAACATGCCAAAATGTGCCAACTGCTTGTAGTTACAATGGAATATCATTGTATCGACTTCCGCAATATTCTTGAGAGTAACTCAGTATCGAGGTTTCCATACATTTGAGTAACTTGTTAAGATCCAATTATTGACTCTAGTATTATTAGAACATTTTATAGTGCTATAGGCCACCTAACCAATAAATACTCAAATAAATAATATTTTGTCTTGTGTGTTACCGCGTATCGCAGTGGTTTTACACCTATGTATTACTAGACAGTAGTATATATTACCCAGTACAGTATTATGAACTTTGTCTTCCAGTATTATTACCAGGAACATTTATGAATTTACCATTTTTTTTAATGTATTCAAATGTCAGTGTCTAGGGATTGGAATACTAAATTTGTTAAACACTGTAATTACCTCATTAATGTACTAATCAAAATAAAACATTATCAAAAATACACATTTTAGAATTCATTGCCATGAAGGCTTGTAAGTTGTAAATTTATATATACAAATATAGTTAGTTATCCGATGTGTGTGTGTGTGTGTGTTTGTGTGTGTGTGTGTGTGTGCGTGTGCGTCTGTGTGTGTGCGTGTGTGTGTGTGAATTTGTCAGTGTGCTGTTTTTTGTATACATAATAATGCCAAGCAAACGAAAGCTTTCAGTTTGCAATTTTTTTTAGCAAAATATAACATAATAAAAGTGAATACTCGTTTAGTGAAATTTGAGGAAAAAAACTAATTCATAAAAAGATTCCAATTATTTTATTTTATATGGACAATTTAGGCAATTAAGAATAAGGAATATTGAAAGAAATTCTGATTTTGCTGAACCAAATTGCAAACAAATTGCGACCCTTTGCCAGATTATATCACAGGATGCCAAATGTCTGTACAAAGAACAATAGTTTAGTAATATACCTAGAATAGTGACGTGCTTAATTGTCTCAATGATTATGTTGAAATATATATACAAATATATATGTGCTATGTTTATTCCACAAATTCTGATCGGTCATCCACAAACTAATAAAAATATATACAATCCTGAATTGAGTGAAATTAAAAACTCTGGTTTCTGCAAAGAGCAAAGCATGCTAACTGAAACTGTTTTCCCGATGTACCATGTTCGGGTTGGGGCACATTATTTAATGAATTGTTTGTAGTTAAGATTAGTTAACAGGAAAAATATGTCATAGTATGTAGCATAATCAGGTTCTAATTTGTAAGAAGATTTCCAAACGTGTATTTAAATTATATATTATCTTCTATGTTGAAGTTATCTCTTCAGATTCCGTTGTCAAACGGAATTCTTGTACCAGAAATACTCATTGTTTTATTTTATATTACAACCTCTTACTAAATATTATTTGTGTTGTGTATACCATAGTTATAGATTCGGCCTAGCCTTTAGTTATAACATGTACCAAATGTATGTATTATGTTCCAGTATGTATATATTTGTTATTTACTGTGCAGTTGTGCCTCTAGAGAGTTTCTAGTCAGTATTAAGAAAGAAAATGGCAGTTTTAACTCAATTGTTGTTATAGATTTTAGATTTAGACCTACAATACCTAGATGTCCAGTTAAAGAACAGTATTCATCTCCTTGAAATGCTTGACCAATAATTGTTTATTTTTTAAGAATTGGCCTCACAGCACTGCCGTTGTGTGAGCTGTGTCATTCCACGCATGTATTCTCCCAGTCCCACGACCCCTTTGTAATTCGACCTACCGTGTTTGGTTTGATTGTCCTGCTTTTAATTGGTCGATTGTCCAAAAAAAAGGATGTCACTCGTTACAACTTAACACCAGTTTTACTGTTTTAATCATACTTGTTGAAGAGTTTTAATCTTCTTGTGATACGGTGTTATGTTACATGATGCCGTGCTAGTCTGGGATGCTGGCATTTGTATACAAGCATTCCAATGCTGGATGGACCGTTTTCTCATAGGGAGTCTCGTAACTGTTGTCTAGTAGCTGTTCTCCGAGCGCTCGCGACGAAGCTGTTCCCAGCTTAGGTAGAAACCCGCTCCAGTATAGTGGCACTTATCCTTCAATCTTCATACTGAGCGAAAGATGTCACTTTATAATCGTGGACAATTACTCTACCTAAGGTTACAATTTCCATTAAAATTATAGCAATCATCAATGCAAAATAAAATAGGGTAATTGTAAACGGGGCAGTTTCCGTTGTGAGCTGCTGGTAGTTCAGCTTTTTCATCTGTCTCAGTGTTGCTAACTGTAGTGTATTATAGTTGTATATATATAAAAAAAACTATACCACGTATGTACATTGTGCTGGTACTATAGGCAAGATCTTTAATGAATCCATTTTCTCCATATCTTTTGTAATGTAAATTCTGTACCGATATTGCTAGGTCATTAATCCAGGCAGCCACTGAATGTACATTTATGATTTTAATAGAAACCATGTTTGAAACTTATAACCGGCATGCTTCATATTCCAATTTAAGCCAGTTTTGTATACGTGTGCATGTATGTAACCCGATTTCAACACAGCACAAAGCGCTGACTCAGCTACTACAGAACAGCATTAGACTGGATACATTGAACATCTATGACTTGAGATTCTTCTTGGCCATTTTTCTAGGTTTTGTCGCATATGAATTCAATTAATTAACACATCTTTAAGGTTAAATGTGAACTTGTATGATTGGTTAAGGTATCTTCGGTGACACTTGCTGCACAACAACAGAGAATTGCTGCCAGATGCTTGTGTCGCTTGCGATTTTTCACTAAAACACACAAGTCTGTCTCAATGTTTTGTTCAGTTAATATGATAAATATTTAAATGAATTGATTTTCTATCTATGCCCTTTTTCTAATTTATAACGTGGAATCATAGAAATCTGCAGTTAATACCGGATGTTATTTAATACAGAGGCCAATAGTCATCTCACAACAATGACTGACAATCTTTCAGATAATTATATGACACTCATGTTGAGTTCTAAGTCTCTGGCAGCATCTTTGCTATTGTTACCATTTTAATATTACCCTTGATTCAGAATAAAACAAATATAATCTCAAGCCTCCCGAGACAAACAATCATGAATGCAATGCTCATATTCCTCTGATCAGTTGCCATGTGTTTCTTATTCGGTCCTGTAAATACATTGTTATTGTCTATGTCATGTGCCCTGTCATATCTTTTCATGCATCTATTTTATATATATTCTATATTTGTGCAATAACCATTTTGAAAAAGAGTAAAATGAACTACAACTGGAGAAATAAATTTCATTCCAATTTGTCGCCGACATCGTTTATGTCTTGTCATTCTTGTGTTTTTTTAATTTCATGATAGATTTGTTTCCATAGATTTTGCAGCGAATTTTAATCGATACGACTGTTGCCGTACTTTAAACTCAATACTATAGTATTAGATGTTAATCAGAAAATTTTAGATATTAACCAGAAAGTTTCATCTATAGTATTCTTTGTTGTGTATATTGTTTTATATTGCCAAACATGTTAGATATGCAGGGAGAGATGTATTTATTTGTGATAATTTTAGTCTGACTGCTGTTTTAGTACAAACATGGATGAGTGGTTGATGCCTAGTCTCTTAGCTAAACTGATCTCGGGTCAGTAGAGCTTGTCAGATCTTGCAGTATCCACTGTCTCTTTGTCAGTCGTTCATTTGCAAATTAAAGAAGATGAAGTATTTTCCTTGTTGCATTTACTCCTCCTCAGAACCTTGCTACATTCACAGTAAGCCGAGAAGCTCTGGGGCCGGTTGCACGACGCTCTTGTATGCTACAACTATTGTAAGGTCAACACTTTGCTATTGTAGCTGGAGCCCAGTTACAACTATTGTAGTGCTACAAGAGCGTCGTGCAACCGGCCCCTGATCGTCATATTGGCGTCAAGCTTGAGCAATCAATTGATGGTATAGAGTATCTCGGCCTACGTTCACAGTAGATGTGTTGAAGACAAATTTCAGAAGTAACCATTGGGAGGGATGCTACCCAGATTTTGTAATTTAAAACAGAAATTCATATCCAATCTATTCTGAGAATACCTTAAGTATTCTTAGATACCTACCTATTAGTATTTATTTTCACACATTGCAAACAATTGTTCAAAGCAATTATTTGTCTTGAATCTTGAAAAAGCTTTGTAAGAACATGAACTAAGATATAATACTAAATTTAATAAAGGAACACTTTGCATTTGATTAACTGTGTTTCAGGAAAGAAACCCTTTATGGGTTACATGTAGGTTATGGATGTTCAAAATAGGCATGCCATTTTGAAAAAAATAATGTATGAATGAACATAATATGAACATAACAAAAACATAATAACTTTATGTGACTTAGGTTTTTGTTTCTGAGTGAATAAGTGGAACCATTTGAGCACAGCTTCAAGCGAGGCTCTTGTATATTTTATTCATGATGTAAATATTTACATTTTTCATTACAATTTCGCCTATAATCATCAACATACAGAGTTTCATTGCAATCTGACTTGTTAGTCATAACTTTTCATCTCATTTCCTGACATTCACTATGCCTGTACATGGTCTTTTCCAAATCTGAAAGATGGGTTGTCGTCTTCTACAGGAATTCTTTGGAGAAATTCTACAGACACTGTCAGTATATCAGAATTAGCAGTCAATTGAAGGCTATTCCTGAACCTAACCAGTATAACTTTGATCAGCATTCTTGACGGTATTCACTTTATGAATACGCCCGGAATAGTTAGGAAATCTTGTACAAGAGACGACCCACCTGGTTACACCAAGGGACATTCCATGTTTTACCTTGAAAAGTCTAATTTGAAATAGAAAGTCCCTATTTTTGGAGAAGTTGTTACTTTGATGTAAGTAAAAAGTGTTGATGTGCCTAGTCTTTGTATCGTTCCATTGTCAAGTTTTACCTGAATTGTTCTGTTATTCATTTGCAGAAACTCGATAGATATTCCTTCCAAGTTTTTTTTTAAAAAGGTCAGATCTAGTCATAACTACGTTTCTATGAACAAAATAATCTGCAATAAATCCATAAATCCGAACTGTCATAATTGTGTGACTCCCAATCTTTATGTATCATAATGCTAACATCTACATGCTTTTTGTGCGTATTGTAAGTTGCTTACTCAGCTGTATGTATATGTAGTCGGTACCCATTAGACAAGTGTTTGTGTGCAATTACAAACACCCAAAGGCAGTGCCTTAGCTTGCCATCCTGCACATACAATCATTTTAGCATTATCAATCTCCTTCACCTTGATGCTCATTTGTGTTATCGGCATGCTTCAAATTGTCACATGTTACCGTAATTATTTATATAAAAATATGTAGACATGCAAAGTTTGTTTATAATAACTACATATTACTTGATGTCTGATCATACCATTGACCGATTAAATATGGATAGGAAATTCGTTAATATGCAGTATTGTTTTCCCTGTATCAAGTCTCAAAAGGTTTAGCTGACATTTTAGTAATATCTGTTTTCAATTCTCAAGTGAGTTTTGTCATCAGGATCTGGTCACACAATTATGACACCGATTGATCTAGATGCTCTCTGCCTAGTCTCTCGGGACTATCTATCTGTCTCTTTCTGTGCAATATGGCCCATAGCCACATCATGTGTTTTCTTGATCAAAATAAACATTTATAACAAAGACCCGATGATTTTGTCGTATATTCATGCCAATGAGTTACAAGGTGAATGTGGTGAAGAAGCACATTTTGGGTTTGAGATTTGGCATATGGGTAGATTACTGTAAATCATAAAATATTAGCGAGCATAAAACTTTAACGAATTTAACGAGTTGCTCTTGTACGTTAACATTTAATTCGCTAATATTTTAAAAGAGTACTAGTATTCTGTACATGTAGATGTACATGTGTAGGCCATGCTCCCGTTAACATTTTATGACGCCAATAGGTCGATAATCCACAAGTCGCTA
>JAULBO010133319.1:0-16723 GCA_032355325.1 Clypeosectus delectus
ATTGTAAGGTCAACACTTTGCTATTGTAGCGGGAGCCCAGTTATAACCATTGTAGCGCTACAAGAGCGTAGTGCAACCGGCCGCAGGACGAACAATAAATGAGGGAGTATCAACAGTGTGCAAGATCATAGATAAACTGTATGGAGAAACGTCCGAGTCCTGGATAATTATAGTATATTAATTCAATTACATGTATGTCAAATAGCGCCTATTAAAGTTGATATTTACTAATAGGGTCGCGGCACATGATTGCTGGCATAGTCTCTGACTATTTGCAGTCTTTTCAAGATTGCTTGTGATGGGGAAGTCCAATGAGGATAGACTGTGTGAAACTAGAAGCATTAAAAACAGGGTTAAAGCAATGATTGGTCGGCTCAAAGTCGGGATAATGTGTCTGAATGGGGTATCCATATTGAAACTGCACCATGATATTCAAGTGTCAGTGAGCTAGCTCTATAAAAAAACAACTGGTGAAATACCCAGACTAGCACAAGCAGACATACATACACACACACACACACACACACTGTCACACACACACACCACACATGCCGAGATATAACAATTTGTTGTCACATTTCCTACATAATGTACCCATCACACATAAAAGTAGTTCTCCATTCAGCCAAACATAATAATGATAATAATAATAATAATAGTACATTTATATAGCGCCGATTCCACGACCCTTGGGCATGATCGAATAGCGTACATATTACCCGGTCAATACTAATGGATCAATGTGCACTCAGTTTCCCTCTCAACTCCCTGGGGATGATGCAACCTAAGCTGCCATATTGCAGGCGCTAGAAGGTTAACATTCACACCACCATCCCTTAATTCCTACCCATATTTCTGCTGGGTGAACATACACTCTATGGACTGTGTACAACAATTGTTAGTTAGGTTTGCAAATATCCAGCAAAAGACAAAAATATTAAAAATATTTTCAAGGCATGACTACGAAACATTTGAAGTTAAATTTTAAAGAAGCTTCATCAATGTTGGATAGTTTCCAGTTTCTCCAGCGTGATCATAAGGATGTGAAATAGAATGTGTTATATACAATTCATATGGTTGATTAATTAAACAAAGATATGTAGTGATGGCCAAACAGATGCATGTGTCTATACATAGATGGTGTACCCGTGTTCAAACTGTGGCACGATATTCCAGTGAACTCACACTATAAAGACTGGTGAATTAACAACAAGATATCTCACACACAGCTAAAATACCACAAACATAGAGATATGCGGTCATGTGTTCAAGTGTTAGATACAGTCAGACAACTCGGGTAGGATTGATACAGTCTTGTTACGTTATCGTGTTATCTTCTTCATTGGCCAGATTATGTTATCAGTTGGTATTACTGCATTCACAATGTCCGCCCGACCATACGGATAACAAAGTATTCTTCTGACCCGTGATAGAAATCTAGCAGAAGTACAACGTAATCGTCCTGTAAACATATCTTGCTAGATTCTGTTCAATATACTTGTGTATTTACTTCTTTTACTCACATGTATGTTATAACTTCAAATTGTCAGCTTGCATTGCTTGACAAACATAACGTCGAGTAAAACGCACTGGCAAGACATCATATTTGATAACAAAAGGGAGTGAATACATTATTGAAATATTTCACGTAACTGAAGAATGTTGCGAGACCGTGAATGAGATAGATGTTGCCATTGCCATGGTTACAGAGCCAGATACAGCAGAACGAGCAGGGACCTCCGCCCAAGCAGATCCACGAGGTGGAGGAGGACCGGATCATGCTGCGGCCCATTGGACCCGGAGTGCAGACCCTGGAGCCGGAACCCTCCTCTGGGACGCTCGGCCGCCCGACCACCCCAGGCTTCCCCACATCACCAGGTACGTCCGTCTGTGTGTCTGTCTTGTGCACTTGTCTGTAAGTCCTGTCTCTGTGTGTCTGTACCTCACATCCTCTGTATATGTGTCTGATCGTGTGTCTATAGTGTACGTGTGTCTGTACGTTAACCTTTGCTCCTGCTGGAAAGTGTGTCTGTAGTATGTCGTCTCACTGGTATGGTTATCTTGCCTAGTATGTCTATTGATAAGTGTACTACATTTCAATATTCAACCCTTTCTTAAAGCTCCCGATCCCAATCAAAAGAAAAATTTATTATTTCTGTCTCTACTGTGTGTCTGTAGTCCTGCTAGTATGTGTGTCTGTATTTTGGTTAGCCAGCTGGTGTGGTGACATTTGAACATCATGGGTACGTGTGGCTGTAGTCATGTTAGTCAGATGGTGTTGTAACAACTTGGAATGTCACCGGTATGTATTTCCGTTGTCCACCCAAGTAATTGGTATTATTAAGTCTCACTGGTATGTTTCTCTTGCCTAGTATGTTTATACTTAAGTATACCACATTTCAATATTCAACCCTTTCTTAAAGCTCCCTTCTCGCTGCGACGTTAAGCACCAATTCACTCACTCACTTAAAGCTCCCCACACCTATCCCATTCAAAAGAAAAAATAAATATACATAAAACTAAAGGAATAATATAAACAAAATATACTTGTATGCTACATAAAATATGCTGAACGGAACAAGAATTCAGCATGTTGAACAGTCTAAAGCATGTGCATGACAATCAAAGGTAATTAATCTGCCTGAAATATTTGCAATGTAGTTTCATAACTAGGTCAAGTTTATTATTGGCTCAGAAATAATAATGTGTTGTAATTATTTATCTTTTGTTTTAGTCTACGATTTTAAACGAAACCAAATTACGAGTGCATGTTTGTATTGTTGTAGTCACGCCTCCTTTCCCTGTATCGCCACGGACACCGTATGCAAATGCAGGTAACACTCGCTGACAACTGGCACATGGAATGTGCGTAGAAACTAACTCCAAACTAACTGCCCTGTTTGTGCATGGTGATAATAACTTGGATCTGATATCCACAAACTTTCAGACCCTAGGTGGAATTACGTCCATTGTTCTTCTGCTAGTTTTGTACATACCGGTAGTAGATCAGAAAATCTCTCTAACTCCCAGGGGCCTGTTGCAAGACACTCTTGTAGGCTACAATAGTTTTAGGGCCTACACTTTGCTATTGTAGCGGGAGCCCAGTTACAACTATTGTAGCGATACAAGAGCGTCGTGCAACAGGCCCCTGGGCCACATATACAGAGTTGTCTCCCTTTAATTAACTTTCTCCATGCTGTAGGCAACCAGAGACGCCCTGTGATTAATCCAGCATGGCAAGGGTTAAGTAGCATGCATAATTTCAACGAGCCTATTTTTCTTTGGATATTTTCCCATGTTTAATTAATAGAATTTTTAATAATTCAATTAAGCATCGTTATATGTTTCAACCCACACTTCTTACTACTACTAAGCTACTAACTCAGGACCTTGACATTTGAACCGGTGACGTAAATCGAGATACTGTGACCAATTATTTTATTTGAATAAATAAGGTACAGTACTAAAAAAACATTAAAGTATCCATTGATCTGAAGAATGCATGAATTCCGTTTTAGTTTTAACCTTCTCCCATCTGTAGGCAACCAGAGGTGCCCAATAGAACAGTTATTAATCCAGCAGGGAGAGGGTTACAAATAATACAGTCAACTCTCACTGTGTCGAGCCTCGGGGGGACCGAGGTATATATAATATCGACACATCGTGACTATCGAGACAAGAGAATAGAGATGAATATAGAAGGACATGTCGGGACCGAGCACTTGGTTCGACTTATGCATGAATATCGATACATTGGGAGTTGACTGTAGTTAGTTTGACTAACATGGTGAACACTAATACATCATAGTGATGCATACAAGCCATCTTTAATTTCATGTTACATCAATCTAACAATAATAGTATAATTATTATAAATATATATGCAAATAAATCTAACTTAATAACTTGTAGTACTATATAAATATAGACTTATATACTAGTATTGATTATGATGATTAATAAACACTGTAGCAAATCAACTAATGCCGATTTAATTTAACAGCGCTGTTAATATTCAGTGGGTTACGTTTTATTTGTTGATTTACGTTAGATTGATCATGTAAATTAGATAACGTGGCATTATACTATTTGCAAAGTGCATTCGTTATCTGCTTAATGAAGTAACATGTTGAATTAAAATTAAGAATGGTAATCTTTGTTGGCTTTTGTGCATTTTGAAGAAAACTGGACACCCGACAACATGTAAACATTCAGACCCATCTATTCACCACATTACCAGACCATTTCAAATATAATTTGTAATAATTCAACCATGGTATGCACAGATTATATATTTGTGTCACAGAGACAAATTAAACATGCACATCAACTATCGAAATCAAGTAAACATTGAAAGTTAAAAACTACATCCAAATCCAAAATTTAAAATGTTTGAGTTTTACGGATGGTTTACAAGCTTGTGGGGTGTCCCGTGTACATTTTGGTGTAGACTGCATTAGCATGAGCAGATTAACTGCATCTTGCATCTATATGCTGCATCTTCTCTCAGCCCCTGCCACGCCCTTTCTCACGACCGGGGCAAGCCTTGACAGGGAGGGTGCGCCGCACATGCAGCACGGGGCGCGGGTTCCAGTGATACGTATTTCTGACCCCATGTACGCTTCTATACCAGAGGACGCTCATCTGGGCGATACGAAAGGTAGAACCGACCGCCTGGCAGGCATTTTGTACAATGGCACTTCAAAGCCCCCTGATGGGCAGAGCTGGCCTCCAGATAGTAGTTGGCTAATAATGGAAACTTATCTTAAAGCGATGTTGTTTTAAAAGGCAAACCCACCAGTTAATATTCATTTTCAAATTGAACGAAACTGAACCGGGCTGGGCCACATAAGTCAATCTGTGTCTCGACTCCCGAGTCGACACAATCAGAAGAACATTACTTCTCAATATGACAAGTTAATTTATTCTTTACAAAAAGTGTTTAGATGTAAGATGAACTGCTCATAGTGGGAAGTGGACTTTACGATTTGTGGATTACTATATGGTTCATAACAGCACGTGTCCATCTGTTTGTCTGTCTGTCTGTCCGTCTGTCAACAGGTTTTTTCGTAACCTTAAGTCTGCAATTTTAATATTTCTGCATGTATTCCAATTCTGATTTTCATTATTTCTTTCTAATATACTAAAGTTTATTTTAACCAAGTTTCGTAGTTGATAATGATATGTCTCAGTATATTGATGAATAAATCAACCGAGGTAGCAACTCTTTTGGATTTGGTATTCATTAATTTTGATAATGTGATCCCTCTGGCCGAGACTAGTAGGAGCATTACCGTATATACTAGTATCACACATGTACAAAACAAACTGTATATTGTCCTTGCTGCTATTCTGCTGATTGTACTGACTTGTGGCCGGTTCAATTTTGATTTGGTTTGAAAAGAACATTAGCCGGAGGTTCCACCGTTTACATAATTACCAGCATGACCAAGTAAAGTGAGAGAACACATGTTTACGTATATAAACTGAGAAAAATTGTACTGTTAACAGCTCACAGAAGGTTTTGTCAATGTTGTTGTGTCTGCCTCATTGGTAACTTATCAATTTTCTGGAAACTTAATATACACTGAGAAATTACTACCGGACTACTTTACCCATTACCGGGTAATAATAATAAAGTCCATTTCTAAAGAGCAATATTCCATCCACCAAGTGGTAGCTCAAAGAACTGACAGAATTATTACCCCAGTCAATGGATCACTGTGCAATCAAATTCCCTCAGAACTACCTGGGGATAATACAACCAAAGCTGCTGTGTTGCAGGCACTAGAAGGTTAACATTTGCATCACCATATCTATCTTCCTACCGGGTACCCATTATCTGCTGGGTGAACAGAGGCAGCATCAGACTTATGCCAACTTATCCTAAACCATCTCCTGATCAGTAGACTTGTAAAAAAGAAAAATCACAGACAGACACAGTATGTGTACGGTCTCACAACACATTCCTCACAAGATAATGATTTCTAATCAGAGTATGCTCGGGGGGAAAATAATAATCAATACATTAATGGAGTTGAGAGACGAAACAGGCAATATTTCTTTGTTTCTTTGCTTAGCTTTCATAGATATTATCTGAAGTAGTGGGCTTGCAATATTAACATAGTTTCATTTGTTAGATTGATACATCATGTTGTGATGGTAATCAAGTTGGGTTCAGTTTCACGTTATCATGGAGGAAATATAGGTGGCACTTACTAACACTGTTCTGTATTAATTAATTAGTTATTTATTCCATTCATTGTTTCTATCTCAATGTTAAGAATAATGTTGGACCTCACGGACTATAGTACAGCATGTTTGTGTGTTGCCAGGTGGTATGGTAAGTTCAACGGGAACCCTTGGTCAACAGCAGATGCAAGCTATGTCACAGCAACACCAACAGCAACAGCAGCAGCAGCAGCAGCAACAACAACAGCAGCAACAGCAACAGCAGCAGCATCAGATCCAATCTGTGCAAACACAGCAGTATCAGCAGTTCTCATCCGCCTCAAATCAGGACGGATCTCTCAAGATTGACACCGGCCCACAGATGCTTATCTCCCCTCGGAGCCCTTCTTCAGCTGGAAGGTAATATTAGTCGACAGAACAGCACGCATTCTTTTTGCAGTTTTCCTTTTGCTGTTGGGTACAAGATGATTTAGAAAGTTAATATATTTTGTTTTGAAATATTGGACATCTTCTTACTGATTGTCTGTTGTTGAATGTAACTCATATACATGGAGAAACATTTCCACCGATCTGTATTTACACTTGTCCAGGCCTTCATGGTTGCGATTCTGATGGCTGTAACGTAACCAGAGCATGAGACAAACATTGTATATATCCATTTAATTATTTCAGCCCACCGTCGCCAAACAGCAGCCTGAACACACTGCGACAACAGCTGAGTGCCGCGCATAACATCCACACCGGCGCCCTCTCACCAGGCCCGCACTCGATGACAGGTCAGAGTTCACCCAGCGTCTACTTCGGGCTGTCGCGACGGGGAAGTCTCTCCTCACTTGCAGGTAAGCACGGCCGAAGTCACGAATGTTTCGTCGATCAATTCCCATGGGACAGCCTACCGGTAATGATCCAAGTCCGCAGAAACTCTCACGGCTTTCAAATAAGCTGTCAAGACCCACCTTTCCAAGATCTATTACCATCACCTGGTGTGCACCAAGCATAATAATAATACTAATAATACTAATAATAATGATCATTTTAGCGCCTAATTTCCAGCGGTCACTGGTATTAATGGTGTATCATAGATGAGAATCCTCTGGGTTTATTCACTGCCCATTTTTTTCCAGATTTTTTTTTCGAAGTGAATTCCACATCGGTTGTAACCGCCTCTGTTTTCCCATCGCAAAACACATTTGTGATGACGCATTGGATAACAGTGCGACTTGAATATGAGACGTTTTGTTTGTTTGTTACAGACGTGGACATGGTAAACAACACGGCTAGGTTTGTGAAGGATACCTCCAAGTACTGGTATAAACCCAACATCACCAGAGAGGAAGGTACATATATTACTATTAGCACATGTTCCTAATGTTCCTTTGTATTATTCTACGCAAGATCATGCTGATAGATTAATACCAGTCTGTATCCTATACAGCAAGCGACCGCCTCCGTGGCGTAGCGGTTAGTAGTAGAACTTTCTAATTTATTAGGCTTCTTAACTGTATATTTATCACTATCAGAATGAGTGCTCCAAAAAATTAACTTCAACCACTTCCTGTTCCAGCTATCATACTCCTGAAGGACAAAGAGCCGGGCACGTTCGTGATCCGAGACAGCAACTCCTTCCCCGGGGCGTTCGGCCTCGCCCTGAAGGTGGCCACCATACCCCCCAATGTCCAGACGAAACCCTCGGGGGATCCGAAAGCAGACCTTGTCCGACATTTCCTCATCGAGCCAACTCCGAAGGGCGTCCGCCTCAGAGGATGCAGCAACGAGCCTGTGTTTGGTGAGCTTTCCCTCGTTGTACTTCCGTGTAAGCAGATAGAACAGTTCTGTATTAAAGAACATTTCTAAGAAATGATTGGTGGTCATGTCCGTCATACTAAACTCTGTCTCATACTGTCTCTGTGTATTATTTGTACAGGCAGCCTAGCGGCCATGGTGTACCAGCACTCCATTACTCCATTGGCACTGCCCTGCAAGCTGTTCCTCCCAGACGCAGGTACAACCCCTGGTTACAAACATGCCCTGGTTACAAACATGCCCTGGTTACAATTACAAACATGCCCTTGTTACAAACATGCCCTCGTTACAAACATGCCCTCATTACAAACATATCCTCGTTACAAACATTCCCTCATTACAAACATGCCCTTGTTACAATCATCCCCTTATTACCAACGTCCCCCCGTTACAAACATGCCCTTGTTACAAGTTTACATCAACAAGGTCCAGAACTGACAAACTACATATTTATAACATGTTCTCCGTTGTGGCTGTAAGTTTATTATATCCCTAAATTTACACAACTCAATAGTGAGGGTGAAAGATCAAAGGAGCTGTCCGTACTATATTACATAATAAATGTGTAGTTGTCATAATACCACTGACGTCAAGTGCCTTTCACTGTACCACAATATTTCAGGGCCTAACTGTTTTTACACTATATATAGGGGTAGATAATGCTTTATTTAAACAACAAACTGTACTGACGTTTGACGTTCTTCAGATTACCTGGGAGAGGCTCAGAGTGCCGACAGTCCTCGCAGTACCGAGATGCCAAACTCAGCAGCTGCTCTGCTCACTCAGGGCGCCGGTATGTACCTTACCTTAATGTCCGAACATACTCCTTACACTGTACTAATGCCAGGAAAGTCAATCAGTTGCTTGATGCAGATGGATGTTTCTCAACACTCTGCAAGTTCTCTTTCATAAACAGTGGTGCAGTTTGTCATATACCGGTACTAGTACATTACTGTTGACAATTCATGGACCTCTGTTGGTCGTATTAACCAAAAAAAATAATAATATGTAAATTTGTTCTTGAAAGAGATATAAAATGTCTTCAGGGTTCTTCAGATGTTTGGATTCCCTGATGGTCAAAGAACGTCTTTCCACAAAACAGCACTAGCTTCCTTGAACGTCCTGTCTCCATAGTTTGCTGTATATATTGTAGCTTCTTTAGTACTTACAATGCATTAATCAGTTCATACTTTGAAACTTCTTTAGTCGTCACATTTATAAATTATACCCATGGCCCATTCAGTCATATAAAAATAATAAAAATAATAATAATAACAAATAATTATTGTCTATTGTATTTGTCTATTGTCTATTATATTTGTCTATTGTCTATTATGCTCCATTCCAGCCTGCAATGTGATCTTCATCAACACTGTGGACATGGAGTCCCTGACCGGCCCCCAAGCAATCGCTCGAGCCCTCAAAGTTTCTCTCGAATCCAAACCACCCCCAGTTATCACGGCTGTTCATTTTAAGGTGTCCAACCAGGGCATCACACTGACGGACAACAACAGGAAGTGAGTTACCGTGGCAACGATACCGTTCTCGATACGCCGAGTAAACGCTGATATTCACGGCGCCGAACCATTGAACAACTTGACTACTAGTATCTTAAATGAGTCTTGTTGTACATCTGAGCTGAACCATTGAACAACTTGACTACTAGTATCTTAAATGAGTCTTGTTGTACATCTGAGCTGAACCATTGAACGATACGCCGAGTAAACGCTGATATTCACGGCGCCGAACCATTGAACAACTTGTCTTAAACAAGTCTTGTTGTATTTCTGCGCAGAACCATTGAACTAAACTCGACTGTACTAAAGAGTCTTTCTGTTTGTTTGTCATAAGGAGTCTTGTACATTTGAGCCGAATCATTGAACTTACCTTTTTTTTGTAGACTTTTCTTCCGACGTCACTACCCAGTCTCGGCCGTAACCTTCTGTGGCATGGATCCTGATGACAGAAAGTAAGTCACAGTGAACTCATGCAGTGCTAAAGAGTGTAAATAGACACGAGATAGCACGAGATTCAATTGACATAAAATGGTCAAACATGTAAATGCGTTACGTATTGACTGACAGCTGACGACATCTCATTGCGACGTCACATAAAAACGTTGTGATGCAGACACCATTCACTTACACTCCCTGTACTGTAGGCCTATCTATCATTGGAATGTATTACGAAGGACAACAGCAATGACATTGCTCACAAGTGTTCTGACCAGTTTGTGAGCAGATTTTCAATGAATCTCGGGCTACCTCGTGTCTACTTACAACACTCAATACTTGGAATGCATGATGACTGAAAACAAATTTACTTGCCCTTTTTCTAACTATTGGAGTGTAGATATTATGAAAAACTCATAGTTGAATAATGTACAGTAACTTTCCATTAGCAAGGCACGATTCTTTCAATACTTGAATGTTCATTCGTTTTAAGTTAGATATTGTCCTCAAACTCGGCCTCGAACCTGCGTCACGTGCACAACTATTAAATGGCGAGTTATCGGACAATATCCCTCACAGAATGCTTATCAGAGTTGTGGATGTTTGTTGCTGATCAGAGTTGTGGATGTTTGTTGCAGATGGAAGCGAGATACAGACGTTCCTGGAGTGCAGGTGGAGGCCAAGTAAGTGTAGTACATCCGGTCAAACATGTCCTTCATCTGCCTCAACGACTCACTCCTTTTTACATGACCAGGCCCTGATTTCTCGAAAGAAACTTGAGCTTGAGATTTTATTCAGCTGAGATTTCTCCCATTGACAGCTGGCTTTGAGTCAATCTCGTTCAAATCAAATCAGCCTACATGTAGCTGAGATCTGACCGACCCCCCGTCATATACTTAGCATCAGAATACCCTTTGACCTCACCTTGACGCCCCCGTCCAACCTACGCAGTGCTAGCCAATCAGTGGCTGGTTTTCGTAAGGCAGTAGCTTCTGACTTCAGACTTTTTATCGTAATATTCACGTGTTCTATTTTTGACAAATATTTCTTTTTGCTTCGTAGAGAAGATCGCTTTTTAAATTGACACTAGCAGAAAACCAGTTACGCAAATCCTTAGTACTTACGAACTTCTTATGACTTAAGAAGTTTCGAGAATACCGCCTTTATTTTTTAAAGATTGCTGGATTATGTAAACGATTGCAGTTGTTTCCATGCAACACTGTTAATGTAGCTTATACACAGGGCTATTGGCCATTCTTGGGTTATTATTATTATTGTTATTATTATTTCAGAATATTCGGCTTCGTGGCACGGAAGCAGGGCGGGGCTTCTGACAATTCGTGTCACTTGTTCGCCGAGTTGGACCCTGAACAACCAGCATCTGCAATTGTCAACTTTGTTACAAAAGTTATGATTGGTCAAAGCAAAGTGAAGTCCTAGGATCTGATTGGACAAGAGCTGGTTGCACGAGGATTTCTGATATATGTATAGAACAATAAACCTGAGACAGTATGTATATCTATGCACCAGTATTTGCATAATAAAATTCGAGGAAAACCAACACAAAATGTTAGAACAAATTAATTATTCCTTGGATATTTTAACTTGGATGTGGAAATTGTTTCCCATTCGTATATATAGATCCCGCCTGCTAATGCCTTATGTACATTCAATAGTTCCCCATACCAAACCTAACCCCAAAGTGCTAGCTTTTATGCAATTTAATACGAGTATAACACTTATAAGATTTTAACTACCGAGGGATATATTTCCCATGTGAAACTGTCCATGTGCAAATGTAAAGTATTTATTATGCATGTTTTCCTATTTGAAACTTTACATGATATACATCTGTATGTGATATTTCAAACTCTGGCTTTAGTACAATTTAGCTAAGTGGAAATAATTAACCTATATATAGATCTAAGTGAAATATCGTATTTGTTGCTTCATATATATTTCTTTTTGAAAATTATTTTGTTTTTTTTTGGTGTTTTTTTTTGTGAGTAACTGTCTTCTATTGTGAATAATCTATCTGTACATTTGTGTTGTATTTGTGTGTTGTCATGTAGATATTAAAAGAATGGATTGTAGTTGGACAGTGAAAAGTCGGATCCAGATGTACCTACCTAAGATTTGTCTCCACAATGTATTGGTGCTATTGAACTCGGGCGCGAGTGGTTCTGAAAGCGACGTGGACAATATATGTATGTGATGGCCAGTTCAGGTGGCCACGACGGCTAAATATTTATAGCCTACATTACACGATATTGTTGATGTCAAGTTGTGTGCAGTCTTGACGATGACCCCATCTAGTTCAGAGTAGTCTCCCCTTCTATACATGTACAGATTCATAGAAGTCATACTTTCAACGTGAATATTGTTGTGTTGTGAAGATGTGGCTTGTGTTCATTGTACACTATTCACTGCATACTTGGCAGAAAATATTTATGGCCGTATATATTATACATTTACCTACTAAAAGGTCATTTCTATATTTAGGCAATGGAACTTGCTTATGTAATATATTCTATAAACACACACACACACACACACACACACACACACACACACACACACAGATACACTCACATTTATGTTTTCAGGTTGTAGTATTGCTTTAAATAGATGTCCTGTTATGGATGGATATATCTCTATATATATTTGTCTAGTGTATTTATATAATCAGTCGCATTGACTCCATTAGATATATACAGCTTACATCACGTGACCCACTTGTTATTGGCAGTGATCACTTAAGTCTTAACCCTCATCTTTACAGTATTGAGCCAGTTTCCGTCTAGCCCTGTATAGCTCCATATTAATAGCTCCTTTGTTGGTGGCTCATTATATCATTATTATATTTCTGGCAGCATGGTTGAGCTGACTTTTAGATTAATTATTTTATTAGATATGTAAATTGCATGCATACCCTCTAAACCAATTTTTTTATTTGTATTTTTTATTTTTGTGTGTGCACCTTTTGTGGGTAGGCCTATTTCACAAGTAAATTATTGCTCCATATTATTCAATCACAATACATTGTTTGTTTCGATCTGTTAGTTTGAATATATTCCTCATTTTTATTTAATTAATGGATTCAGTCATTTTCAAGCTTCTGCCATACATAAATTGAAAACGATATCTATATCGAAAGTATATACATTTACGGTTACCTATTTGTACATTTTAGGGTGCGTTTATTTTGTACGACCAGTATATAAGTTCTATTAGTACAAACAGACAATGATGCAGTGAGCAGAATAAACAGGTCAGTCAATGAAGAGGGCATGTGACCTCTTTGGCCTAATAGTACCGTATCCATAAACAGTGTTGGAAATTAACAGAATAATAAGTGGGTAATTCTCCATAGGCTCAATGTTAATGGTGGTCAAATCTGTAATGTGCAGGGTGTCACACAGATACCTTTAACATTGCAGGATTTCAAATGCCCCCGGACCCCCATTTAAATTTGACCGCTACATAAACATACAGAATGTGTGTGATCTCTAACTCACATAGAAGTCTGCGTGGCCTGTTGCTATACTATAGTCTATAGCCTCAGTACAATAGCAGTTCTACACAGCGGGGTCAAAAGAGGACTTTACATTTGGGGAGGAAATGGACATGTTGATCGAGTGTAAAATGTTTTATTTTTACATTAAAATTTCCTGCATTATGGGGCATTTTAGAGCTGTAATTTCTACCTTTCTTGTGCTATTTTCATAAGAAAATTAATATATGTAAAAGTCAGACAAAATTAAACGATATATAAAACATGTATCATTATCAATGATAGTTATATGTAGTAGCATTGTATCACCATGCTGAACTGTTTAGTGCGCTAGTATATGCAACATCCACTAAACTTATATACAATTTAGCGAGCCAGTGGCGAAATATTGATATTCTTTCAGGAAAATCAAGATTGAATTTTTAAAAACAAATTGGGGTAGAAATATTTGGGTTGCCAGCTCCGACATACCCTATATGTGTATGCATATAGCCTCTATATAGACTTCCGTGTGGCTTGGGACTATATTATAGACTCTATAACAGTATATGTGTAGGCATATAGCCTCTATATAGATGTCTGTGTCGCCCGAGACTATAGTATAAACTCTATAACGGTATATGTGTAGACATCTGTGTGGCCCGAGACTGTATTACAGTATATGTGTAGGCATATAGCCTCTATATAATATAAGTCTATTTGGCTTAGGTCTTTACACTATACACATGTTGTAATGTCTTCATATGCCTGTAGACTATTTATTGATTAGGCATTTAGCCTCAATACAGAACTTGGCATTGCTTCCTACCGTATTTCCTCTAAATAGAAATTGGTTAACTTCGATCTATTGTATGGCCAGTTTAATAGCATGCTCTTTAATATCAGCAAGTCATTCTGACAAATTCCACATTTTTCTTTTTCTTTTTTATTTGGTCACAGAATTTAGTTAAATTGAAGTATTGTTTCAAGGTTTGTTTATCAATAGAAAACATAGAATATTATATTCTGCCGCTGTTTTCGTCAGCGCTTTCTATTCCAATAAATTAAACCTATTTTATTTGCATAAATATAATAATGAAGAGGTTCGCCTTCAGGAAATGTCTGGTTATTGACTATCTTAATGTCATTAGTATACAAGCCTAATGTCACTATAGTCACAGTATATGACGAGCCTTGTGTCTAACTAGTATACGACTACCGGCAGCCTAATGTCAAATCGTTAATGGAAATGATATAGACCTACTATGGTAAAGAAGCAAACATTTCAAGTCCGTCTTAATAAAATGGGAATTTGAAATGGTATATTAAATATATTCCTAAATGTTTCGAATGTACTAGTATACTACTAAGTACTCATCACCATTATGATATAAATTGTATACATCTTAATATAAATATACATACGGTCAGATTATCCATGTTATATAATATACATGTAGTATGATAAGCAAAGCTCTTTATTGGGAGTCGAAATTCCGCTCCATCAAGGATAATCGTCAAGTTAATCCGTGAATATATGGACAGTAAATTTACCTCGAGTAAGATCCTGAATAGCAGGATGCAGAGAAGCGTTTGCATGAGGTTTGGGAATAAGTAAAGAAACCACCAGTCGAGAATGTGGTTGGCAATTTCATTGCGGAGTATATTAAAACAGCTGGAAGCTGTGAATGTAGCGATTACATCCGATGTTCTACTGTGAAGGATTTATCTCCCTTTAGGCAAATTGAATGTATAAACTATATATACCACAATACACTAGCTTTTAGTAGGGGCTAAAGGATTGTTTATCTATTCCGTTGCTGCATCAGAAAAGTGATATCACTATGAATAAATCATCTTTGTATACGAATGTCTTCTTTGTTTTTATTTGTTTTGGCCATAGGTACTGTAGCCTATGAGGCTACACATCGTCACATCATCGTCATACCCTTTTGCCACACCTCTTTCAGCGTATGTGATATACACATCTCTGGAGGTGTTGGGTGGGGGATAGAGAGACAGATAGAGAGAGAGCTCTGTTGAAGCAATCCTCAAATTGACGCATGCTTTGGGTTAATATTCAACATCAAGAAAAGCGAGGAAACATTACACAAGATCAGCGATTCCCAGTTTCTACGAAGTGTACACCATTAAAGGCATATATATACTATCACAGATTATAAGTTGTCGTTTTGGAGCGAATTGGAGTTTAAAATGCAAAGTACATGCACATAGCATAAATTATAATCACTTTTGTACCACCAAATATCTGTTCACGGCTGTAGGATAGGGAATAAATTTCATTGTAGGGTAGTTTCCGATAAAGCCCGAATAATATCAGTTGTAATATATACAATGTTCTACAGTCTAATAATCTAAGGGGGATAACTCTAATCATTTAACACGGTCAGAATACCGTTTCACGATGTTCCAAAGACAAAATAATTATATATAGCTTTTATATATTATATATAGCTTTTATATATATATATATAATCATGTTAAATATGAACATATTTAAAACCATGGCAGTGGGAAATGTAGCTGCATGGTTACCAAATATACTTGTGTAGGCAATACGTTAGACCATATGAAGTAAGTAAACAATTAAAGCCGTGATATATGCCTTTAAATTTCCGCCTGTTTACTAAAGGCATGGTCCACTAAGTACTATTTTTTATGATACTTGGTTGGTAAATGGGGGTTTTAACGCCGCTTTCAAGAACGTGCTCATATCACGGCTTGTAATTGTATGCAGTGTATGCATGTGTGTTTGTGTGTGTATTATGACTGCTTGTGCCAGTCAGGGTATTTCACCAGTATATATAGTGCTAGTTCACTGGAATATCATGCCGCAGTTAACATGGATACTCCAATCAGACACATTAAACTCCGAGCCAACCAGCACCCCATTTTGTCAGCTTTTACGACACACACAAATTAAGGGGGTGTGGTGTGGAGGACCTATTCTAACCCGGGTCCCCACAGGGCTTTATAGGATACTAGAACTTTACTTAATTCCTGCTCAAGGGAGAATTAATCAGTTGTAGGAGGCAGATCTATTCTAGGATCTATATGGTTGTACAGATGCTTCAGAAGCTACTGCAAAAACGTATGCAAAATCGTGCCATCAAACAGCTAGGTCGATGGACATTTTGATCGTTTTTTTAAACTAGATTTTTTTATTTTATTTATTTTTTATTTTTTTTTTTATTTCGTTCCATTTTGCAAATACAGACATGTTATACATACATCATGTACAGTATTAAAGATGATACAGACA
>JAULBO010133430.1:0-16700 GCA_032355325.1 Clypeosectus delectus
TTTTTATGACAAAGTGCCCCTTTTTTAAAAGCATTTATCAAAGTGAACCCCCCTGTTCCTAAAATGCTGGATCTGCCTCTGTGATATGAATGTCTTTTAACATCTTTGTGGTGGTGATATGAATGTCTTTTAACATCTCTGTGGTGGTGATATGAATGTCTTTTTTAACATCTTTGTGGTGGTGATATGAATGTCTTTTTTAACATCTTTGTGGTGGTGATATGAATGTCTTTTAACATCTTTGTGGTGGTGAAATGAATGTCTTTTAACATCTTTGTGGTGTCTTGCAGAGGTTCATCAAATTTCTGCTTCCATCCATCGATGAAAGGATCTTTGGCATGTCGTTACAAAAGCGATAATACTTATGGCAAGTGAATATTCTTCACCTTTATCTCAAGTGTTAAAAATGAGCAAGGTTTATATTATATTTATCTCTTGATGTATTACATGGAAGAGAACTAAATTAAAACGAAATCTTGATTCACTTCTGCTACTTTCCCCAAACCAAGAACCTGTTTGTCTAGTATGTCTTGTAACATTGAAATCCGTGTCGAAATGTATATTTTCTCGATATAAACCTGGCCAAATAAACTGCCAAGAAAATAGCCGAATAACGATGACAAACATGAAGTATACTGATCATATGTTTTTATTTGTTTGTATATTGCGAAGCAGACTACATATATCTCGTTGAAAAAAAGTCTAAAAGACTCAACAGTACCAAAAATAGGACCACTGTAGTAAAATAGTTTCTAGGCCTAGAACAGCAATTGCGCCATCAAAACAACCGAAGCAGGGATAGCTGATCTCCACACAGTAACACATGAATGCTAATCCCTGAATTAAAATGTAAATATGATAACCAGACTCCATGGTGGTACAATTTGTACATAGAATGAAGGGTTTGGTGGTGGTGGGAGAGGGGGGAGATATATATACTATATGTATGTAAATATTGCTTGAATCGCCATTCAACACGTCTTCTATACATCAGCTGGGTTTCAACAATACATAGCCAATACGATGTATACATTAGACTGAAATTCAGGTTGTCTCGAATCCTTTCAAGAAACATGGTGAGTGGCGAATCATGCAAATGATAATCCATACTAAAAATGGTCATGGCCTTTGACATGGCTTAATATTTATCGGCATTATTATATATTTTTTTACATTAATATTGAGAATATTATATTGAATACTTTCTCTCATGAGGCTAAGTATAACAAATAAAGCACACAGATCTAAGCCAGTTAACCTCCTTCCTGCTGGCGACATCTGGAGATGCCCCATAGAGCAGTGGTGTTGATTGTTTCAAGCTTCTTGCTGACGAAGGCAACCAGAAATGCCGTTAACTTGGAGAAGGTTAGGCCAGCAGGGAGGAGATAAAAGTAAATATGTAATGGTATATCTCTGTGTACATACAAGTCTAGGAATGACATTCATATTTAAGATTCATTTCAAACCTGAACAAATTTTGAAACGAAATCGGACTTAAAATCCGAGATGTATATTTGTTTTTTTTCTTGTAAAGTATCGGTGTCAATATTTTCTTGTCATGGAATTCATTATTATGTGTACAATAACTTCAAATATAAATAAAAAAAAATCATTAAAAAATATAGCATCTGAAAAAAAAGAGGGTCTAACATGGTTTGAAATGAATCTTCCAAACTACTTTTCATGTAATCAAAAATTTACATTCTTTATAAATCTGTCGAGAAAGTAACAACCAAAACATAATCAAAGACAAATACCATGGCGAGTTCCACAAAGTAACAAATACGAGTCCGAGTGTAATTATTATATAAATGCATGTACTGTAGTTACACTTTTGTGGAGAAATTTAAAACAACACTTTCATCTTCAAACGTAACATTTGTAAAACCAGCCATGATATTGAACTTTAAAATTTAAAGCTAGTTTAGTAAAATTGAAGATTCTTTCTGAGTCTTCACATTGGTCCAAATCAAACAACAACATGATATACATAAACTTTAACATTTATCTATATATAACAATACTGTATCAAATCAAAACTACGAAGCACTTAAATTCTTATCAACAAAATGCAGAGGAAGGAGAGAGCCTATATCAAAAACATGAACTGATGTGTGTTTTGTTTGGACAGTTCCTCAATATTTGGGTGGAAACTGGGCATAATCCGAGATTATTAAACCTTGCTGCGAGATTTTTCGACCTTTCTTCTCCACACTGAAATTGGTCATGATCTAGAAGACATGCACACTTAGATATAGGTGTGAGTATATATATATATATTTATATATATATTTATATATATATTTCTCCCTCTGCGTTCCACATAGAGAACACAATTCATGAGGATTTCAATTTCCCCTCTGGCAATCTCTGAGATCTACAAAATCACATGATCTACAATTTATATACAAATTATGATAAATGCAACTTTAGCATATATATGCTACAAAAAATAACATAAAAATGATCTGCTATGCTATTATTCTTTCATACAAATATGTAAAGAGTATATGCGTTTCACTATTTATCATTATGTTGTCGTTTTTTCTCTCTTCATGCACCAATTTAGAAGCCCTTGTTTCGCTTGAAGCAGAAGGTTTTACTATTTATTTTCACGAACCATACAAAAATATCCTTCGGCTACAAGCAGAATTGTAAGTCATTTGTTGGCAAAACAGTCGCAAAATTCGTAGAAACTTATATCTGTCTAACAATCTCCAAAACAAAAAAGAGATAATACAAATACAAGAAAAACAATGCTCCTAAAAAGTTGAACTAAAAATATCTAAAATTGATATGGACTAATATGTATTATTTTTTTTCAACTGAGCATTTGAGGGATAAAAAAAACACATTTATCCCAAAAAAAAATGGAAAGATAACTGGAACTACAAAAACTGTATATGCTATGACATGGGGCTATTTATAGACTGGATGAAATAGCTGCGATGGATAGATACTGAAATGCTGCAGTCATACGATATACACATTACTGTCCAATAAAGCCGATTACAGTGTTATGATGAAATTACTACTTGAGAACACAGAAAACCCTGTAGTACAGAGATTAAAGGTAAACGGAAAAGAGGACCCTGTTTCACATCTAGGGGAGCACTGATTATTTCACATTTCACCACAATGAACTATCCCTCACGGAGAAGAGACTCGTTGAGGAAATGAGGAACAAAAACCATCATCACATTGGTCACAGAACAAGTAATACTATCTCCTGAACAATGTCCAGGATAACACAGACACCACCATCAATGTGAACACCTTCATGAACACCGTCGATGTGAACACCCTCATGAACACCGTCGATGTGAACAGCTGCATGCAAACACAGAGTCACCGTTCTTCCATTCTCAGACTGCCCAACGCAGAAATGTGAACACATTTCCATCGGGGAACGGAAGAGAAGGTGTAAACTCCTCACAGAGCCTACACCCTTTTTGAATCCTTCCGTCTCTGTGAGGAGGTTTGAGATAATGAGAGGACAACAGTTCGGTGATACATAGACGACCCATCCAGACGTGTCATGATACTGCGAGAAGGATCCATGTAACAGGACAAACAATGGCAGTCGCTGATAAACAACCAACACACACATGCTCCAATACATAAAAAAATAATACATGGCAAACACAAATGTACAGATAAATCAATCTTTCAATACCAAACCACCCAACCGTGAACTTTGGTTGAGAATCCTCAAACACACATGGCCATAAACAAAATAAATTTGACCTGATCACAATAATGGCTATGAACACATCTATCATTGAACATTTTGCTCAAGGTCACCATTTGTCCTTCACATTTGTCAAGGTCGACATGTGACCTTGACCTCTGTGAGACATACCATCACCAAGTTCATGGCACCGTGGAAGAAGCGTCTGTGATAGTTAATCCTAACAGCATCCCTGTTTCTAACACACAACCCACGCGGAATCAACAAATATACTACAATACCTTAAGTAAATCCTTTACACGTTGAATGAACTAGATACACTAAAAACTAATTGTTTCCACCTCTACGAGGCTGACTAAGTCATCAGTTCACAAATAAGGTCAACTACAAACATGTCAGTTGAGTGTGGTTCAAACCCATTGCTGCGAGCCCATATTTAATATGGCTGGCTCAGTATAGCAGAGTAACAACATACAATGCAAAATGGAAGAATTACATTGAGTGCTCACATGAGCAAAAAAGATATGTATGAGTACATTTCCTAAAACATGGAATAGTTCACAAAGCCATCCCCCTTCGTCCGACACCCCCGGCCTGTACGGTCAGGAAAATCGGACATTACTTGGTCAATACTGTAAGTCTTGTCGGAAACATAATCTTGCAGGAGGGCATCCCTCCTATTAAATCTTTAAAAAAAAAAAAAAGTCGCACGGCTCACTCACTCTTTGGTTTCTTAGTTTTAGGCTCCGATTCCTCCGAGGCACTTTCGTGTCTATTCTCAGAATGAACATGTCTAGTTTTGCCCGGAGTGCCGCCCGACGACGAGCCGGCGGCACTCTCCGACTTCCTTTGGTACAGCTTGGCAGCCTTGGCTTTGTGCGGCTCCATCTGGCAGTGCAGCTTGTACTCGTATCCCGTGGAGAAGCGCTCGGAACACGCGCGGCACTCGTACTGCTTCTGCTCCAGCTTCAGCATGGGCCTGTTGCCATCGGCGACCTTGGCGCCGGCGAAGCAGACGGCCTTCTGATGCGAGACGCACGCCTCCTTGGCCGGGTACACCATCTGGCACTTCTTGCAGATGTAGCCGACGTCCACGGTGCCCTCGTGGGCGCACGCGTAGTCGGAGCTGCTGAGCTGCGCCTTCAGGTCCTGCACAGACTTGCAGTCCTGCGTGTACTGGGCCAGCGATGAGCGCGGGTCCGACAGCAGCTCGCTCACGTTCTTGATGGCGTCCTGTGGGATCTGCAGCAGTGGCAGTGGCGTGCCGAAACTCAGTGGGTCGTACGCCATCATGTGCTCGGCTCCTGGACGGCAGGCAGAAAGGTTTTCATTAAAAATTTGAGTCGAGACGGAAAGTGAGTGTGTACATTGCATCGATAAGCGGTGATAATGTAAACGCCATTGAGCAGTAATACTATAATAGCTGTAAATTAGGCACTGTATAAAAAGTACATTATTATTATTAATAAAGGAATTATTTTTTTTCATTCTAAAAGAATCAAGGTTTCAGCTACATTTTTTTAGTCACTTTTTGTACACAATCCTTGAATTAATTCAAAATATTTCCAATGTTTATTAGATTAATTAACAGGCTTATGATTACATAATCAAGAGTTGTCCCCCTTTAACTGCTTAAAGAAGCAACTTCATATTTGCAAAGGGAGAAATGGTAACTATCGGGTTTCTTGCAGTTGTAGTCAACGACAACGGGAAATATATCTATTTCCTATCGAAAGACACCTATCCCCCAAAAAGGTGATCACCTAAATTCGTGACGTCATAGGTTTATGTCCCTCCCATAACCCTTTGCAAATCCTTAAACCCCTAAGAAACGGACGACTCATTAATATATTCTATATATAGCACAGAGCAATTGTTGGGAAATACCATTTTTTTGGTATTGGATATTTTAGCATTATGATGATTATAAAGTTATGTCAGATTTTTTTCCACCTTTTTTTCTTAGGTAGACTATACTTATTATATTATGTAGATAAAAAAAAAAATAAAAATACAAATAATTGCTTGCAACCATAATTCTGCATCTTTAAAGCTCTATCCGTGAAAGGCGAGTGGGTATTATTTATGGGAGGCGGCTGTACCTGGCATGAGTCCAGGCTGCATGAGAGGCATCCCCATCCCGGGGAAGTACCCGGGCAGTCCGGGGTACATGTACGACAGGAAGGACGGATCCATCCCGGGTAGGTATCCTCCCAGTGCCGACATCATGTGCGCGTTCATCGCCATCTCGGCAGACGCAACGGCGGCCTCCTGCTGTTGGTGATGGTGCTGCTGCTGTTGCTGCTGCTTCGACGAACTGCTCGATCCTGAAATGGATTTCATAGGTGCAGGATACGTGCAAAACTGCGAAGCATTCGCATGTACGGAAATTACAGTTTCATGTTAATGGTAGATGTGAAAACCGACTCGCTAATGGCAGACATGAGAACCGACACTAATGGTAGACTAGAAAACTGACTCACTAATGTCGGAAATGAAAACCGAAACACTAATGTCGGAAATGAAAATCGACTCACTAATGGCAGAATTTTTCCGATATATACGTCGCAACACAAACGTACGCATTATATTAACCTCATGAGTAGCTATAATTGGAAATCAGGCGCTATATAAAATGTAGATTATTATTATTATTATTATTGTTATCATGGTTCTCCTTACCTTCAGTGGACGTGGAGGATTTCGTCTCCTTCTTGACCCGACTCTCCCCACCCTGATTACTACTACTGCTCTTCCGACGACTCGACGACTCTCCTGAGGAATGACCGGAATGACCGGAATGACCAGAATGTCCCAGACTCCGGCCCTCTGTGAACAAGCATCATCATCATCATTATCATCATCAGTGCCGTAAAATTTATATTTTTGTATAATTATTTTTTCGTAATTATAATTTCAATTTCTTACACATTGCTTAAAACTGATTATCCTAGAAGCCCTTGCCACATCCTGTATCAGTGACATGATGTGAGGATGTTAGATGGAGGGGTATTAGTGGATGGTAAGGTGGTTGTGGTGCCTAACCTGAAGGAAGGCAGGTCGAGTATGAAATACATAAAGACTAGACGCCGTTATTACTTTCTTTTGGGCATGGTTACAAATGATGGGGTGACTTTTACAAATGACCGGTCAACTCTTACGAACGACTGGGCAACTCTTACAAACGACTGGGCAACTCTTACAAAAGTCTGTGGCTTCCTTGTGGCCAGTATGTCTTTCGTCCTCTTTGAACTTGACCAATGCTGCCATTAGACAATGGCGTGATATTATGGGGACTGTTAGATGATTGCAATGCACGGAATACACAGTATTTTCTTCGTATTCTGGTCATGCTGCTGAATGCTGGGACAGGATGTGGGACTGGATGTGGGGCAGGATATGGCACGGAATGGTAGGCAAGGTCTAGAGATATGATTTACCGACTGAAATGGGAATATCGAAACATCTACCTCTTTCCCCAAAAAACGTCATATTATCAAATTCTTGAATTCATCCTATAAAAATTGCAAACAGCCCAAAGAAGACTTCGAGTCTAAATTCCTCGACGTCCTCGAATACGAAGTAATCATTCATGAAATAAAGATGCTCTCACAACAAATTCAATTCAAAACCGTGAAACATTTTTTTTCTCGTCTCCTTCTGGCCAACTACAAGCAGACGTACGCAAAACAAATTGACGACAGTGAAGCATGCAACATGACAATACACACCTGCAGCTGGAAGGCCCAGTGCACTCATTCCCATGGCCTGTAACTGTGCCAGGTGCGGCGTTGTTGTTGTGGAGGAAGATGTGGACGTCTCGTCCCACGCCTTCCGCATCCTGTCCATATCCCTCTGCTGCCGCAGCAGCGACGACATCCCCGTGGGGTCGGACATCTCCCTCTCCGCGTCCGACTGCGACTGGATGTAGGCCTTGGCATTGTCGATGTGCTTCCGCGTGAATATGTGGTCCTGGATGGTGAACTTGTGCGAATACTTGAACTTGCACAGCGAGCACTCCTCCGGTGGCTTGTTGAAGTCCCCGTCACCTCCGAACGATTTGGAGTAAGCGAGTTTACATTTCTTCTCTTTGGCCCGCGCGTTTTGGAACCATACCTGAACAACGCGCTTTGGAAGCCCGATTTCCCTGCCCAGCAGTTCACATTCGGCCATAGTAGGCGTCTTGTAGTCCTCGAACAACGACTTCATCACTCGCACTTGCAAACTTGTCATCTGTGTGCGGTATCGCTTGTTTAGATGGCTCATCGAGTAACTCGAGGGAGATGGAGGACTGTTGAGGGACTTGTTCAGCTCATCGTTCAGACTTATATCGAACTCTGAGCAGGTTTCCGATATCGAGTCGTCCATGCTGATCCTTCGGCTCGGGTATGGATCCTCGCTCCTCTCGCTCGCGTCTGTGAGCGGTCCATCGGACCATTTGTCCGTCTCGGTGATCACTTTTATAGGTTTGCTGAGATCGAGCGGGGATTCCTCCTCACCTTGAGCCGGTACCCTACTTTCAGTCTCGGACCGCCTGCTAGAGCCAGTTTCCGAACTGTTCCTGGATTTTTGTGAGTGGCCACCTCCACTGATTTCACTGATGTATTTCTTGAATGAATCCTCATAAATCTTGGTCATGGACAACTGAAGAGGGTCTGCTGGTGGGAAGGTCATGCCAAGGCTTGATGGCGGCATGAAGGGAAGCAACTGCTGCATGCCAGCTGGGGAAAGAGAGAGAAGCTTGTTGAGATCACTGCCCCGAGATCCACCAAGCGAGGAGGTTGGAGTTGTTAGAGGCTGGGGACTGGTGGGGCTACCTTCCATAGAAGCATCGGGCAGGGCATCAACATTAACCTCTACTTTAGCCATTTCTTCAGCGTGTTTGGTAGCTAGGTGAGACTCTAGAGCGGATTTGGCACGGAAGAGAGCACGACAGAAAGGACAACGTTTGTGAATGAGTTGCTGGTGAGCTCGGTACTGACCTTTTCTTTCTCTGGCCCGCGTATTCTGGAACCAGACTTGCACCACCCGTTTCTTCAGTCCCACCTCCGCGGCAATGGCTTCCAGTTGTTTCCGGCTGGGGTTGCAGTCCAGCTGGTACTTCTGGTATAGGTAGTCCAGCTGCTCGGGAAGGATGGTGGTCCTCAGACGCTTGTCTCTCGGCTGGTCGTCTCGCTCCTCGTCCGTGTCCGGTGCCGACAGCTTCCTCTTGGCCACAGCAGCTGCAGCAGCGGCCGCCTTGTTGTCCTCCTGGTGGGCCAGAGTCTGCAGCATGCCGAATGCGCTGTTGTGCGGGAATTCGTCGAACAGTGTTGGGTTCATGCTGTGGATCTTCTGGTGTTCCTGCCAGAGGTCTAGTCTGTTGAAGGATGCGTCGCATTTGTCGCACACGAATGTTGCCGTCTCCCGCATGGTCTCTTTTGGCATGGAAGATGCTGCGGGTTGTGACAGTTGTTGTTGCTGTTGCTGTTGCTGCTGTTGAGGCTGCGGATCCTTCAGTTCGCCGATGCTGCCCGTCTGACTGAGATCATCTTGTGACATTATTGATGAATTGCTGTCATCGTCAATTGTAGAAACAGTGTTATTATTGTTATTCTCCGTTACGCATGCCCGTTTTTGATGCTTGATAAGTTCGTAGTACCGCTGAAACACGGCATTGCACTTTTTACACTGGTAGTTCAGACCCGGAGTCCTCTGGAATGGCGAGTTTTCTTCTTTGGCATCGGCTGCGGGCTGGTTCTCGTAAATCTTCCTGGCCTTCTGCCGGGCGTTCTGGAACCAGACCACAATAACTCTCGGACTGAGATTGAGGATTTTGGATAAGTGATCGAGTTCGTCATCTTTGGGATAAGCGTTCTGGTCAAAGTATTCCTGCAGTAGTTTGATCTGGAAGTCTGTGAATCGGGTGCGGTTTGCCCTCTTCCCACCAGAGCCGTCCCTCATGAGCATCTCGTCACTGTTGGGAGTGGAGGTGGGCGTGTTGGGCACAGAAGCAGTAGGTGTGGAGGGGATGGAAGACGTGGTAGAAGGGGTGGAAGCATTAGAGTAGCTGTCGAGGTCCTTTTTGTCGTCGTGGTACTCGGGTCTGGGGGTTTCAAGCTTGAACAGACTCTCGTACCTCTCCAGCCTGTCAATTTTCTCGTGTTCGGCGTCGCTCTCCTGGTCGCCGCCGCCGCGTACCTCCTCCTCCTCGTCAAAGTCGTCCTTCAGCTCGGTCTTGATTTCGGGGATTTTCCCCGTCTTTTCGTATTCTTCCAAGTCTATCGACGTCGACGGAGGGTTGTTGAAATTGTACGGAGAGTCCTTGTTCCTTTGTCTCTCCTTGAAGAGGGTGTTCCTGAACCAGTGCTTGATGACCTTGGACGGGAGTCCGGATTGTTCGGACATCTGTTGGATCTGTTCCTCGCTGGGAGAGTTGTTGATGTCGAAGTAGCCTCGCAGTATCTTCAGCTGTTCGTCGCTGATGCGAGTCCGGACTCGTTTCTGGTTCTGAGCCTGCTGGAGTTGCTGCTGATTCGTCATGAAGTTGGGATCGATCATGGTAACGGGAGGTCCGAATCCCGACATGTCCATGCCGGCGGGCATCATCATGGACATCAGAGGAGGATGCATACCCAGACCCATCAGGTTCACTGGAAGAGGCATCGGCATCATGTTGAACATTGAAGGTATGACCTGCGACATGTCGAAGCCTGCAGCCAGAGAAACGGGGGGTGGTGGTGGAGGTGGTGGGGGTGGTGGGGGAGGCATCTCGGGCCTCTCGTTCCCCCCTGTGCTGGGTGTGGAAGTTCCAGCAGTGTTTGCGTCCTCTTTGGGTTGCTTCTTATCGAACACTGTTTTAAACTGCTGGCCAAAGTCTTCTACGTCCTCGATCGGGACCATCTCCTTGTGGATCTCCTCCTGGTGAGCCTTCAGGACCCACACACTGGAGAAGTCTTTGCCACAGGACACACACGAGCACTTGTTGATTTCAGGGAGGTCCGGCTTGTTCTTTGCTTGTTCTTCAATATCTTTCTTTATATCCTGCTCCTTAACAGCCTCTTTCACAGCATTGGACTCCTCCTCCTTCTTCTCATCACCAGTTTTCTCCTTCTTCACAAATTTCCCTTGGTTATATTCATTGAACTGCATGACACATTCAAAGCCAATGTTCTCGAGGAGGTTTCTGTGCACATGAGGCTTGCAGCGATTCATGAATCGGGACCTGTTTAAGACCTGCGATGTCAGAGTGTTGGCACCTGCTCCTAGGAAGCAATAGATCTGTTGGTGGGTGTTCAGAGCGTCTTGACTTACAAAGCTGGAACTGCATCGCTGACAGAAGAAAGACGGCTGCATACTGATGTCCATTTGCTCGACTTTTGCTTGAAACTTGGCAGCCTGTGTTAAAGTGTCTCTGATCTCATTATGCCTGCTTGTGACATTATTTTTGGGGACTGATTCTTCACTCAGCTCAACGGGCTCTTTCTTGATATTAACCTTCAATTCAGACTTCCTCTCTTCCGACGACTTTGACAGCTTTTCTACGACTCTTTCCAGCATTTCCCCGTTGATTTTATGAGAAGTGTCTGAAGCAGACGATGCTATCTTGGGCGAGGCAGCGGATGAGGTTGTGACAGTTGTAAGCATTGGTGAGGACAGAGACATGCCTGGCAACAGAGACATTGGACTGAGTCCAGTCAGGCTGGATGTCATGCTTGGGAACAGTAGAGGCTGCTGCAGTGAGTTGGCCACAGACACTGGGCTATGTTGCAGCATGTCTGCAAAGATTTGAGCGTGTTGCGATTGCGTCTTGGTCATGTCCGGCTGCTCTATGAGTGGCAGGTTGATGTCGATCTGACCCGTCATGGCCAACTCGTGGATCTTGGACGCTCGTGTCTGGTGTACTACGGATCGTATATGAATGTCCAGGGTGGAACCTTGGTTGTAAGCTACTTTACAGATATTGCAGCGGTACGGCTTCTTTTCCAAGTCGGACGCAGATGCAGTTGTGGACGTGGCAGTGGATGTGGGTGTGTTGGAAGAGGACGTCGGAGAGGAGGATATGGAGATTGAAGGTGGAAGATTTCCCATCTGAGCAGCCTGTTTCAGCTTGTGGAGGTGAGACACTGAATTGTAGTGAACCAGCAGGATGTTTTTCTGAGTGAACGACTCCTTGCACACATCACATTTGAACGGCCGGTTAGGGTCGAGGTATCTCTCGATGGGGTAGCTCATCTTGTCACCTCTTCGGTGCTGCAGAGTCTTATTGTGAGCCGTGAGATAGTTCTGTTTGGTGAACGCCACCTTGCACCTCTGACACTTGTACTTCCGCGACGGATCTTCGTAGCTTCCTTCGGCCATAGCCTGGCTGTTGATGAAGTCCTCCATGAACTGCTGGTCTCTGTAGCTACTGGAAGCGTCTCCTCTGTCAAAGTCACATTTCTCGTCTCCGGATTTAGCACTATCTTTGAACATTGCACTCGTCTCATAGTCGGGAGCAGAGTCGCTACAGGATGTCTCCATGTCATTATCGTTTTCCTCATCTTGCATAGCTATCTCTCTGTCCTCACTGGCCGGGGAGCAGGACAAGCTCGGGCTGGAGTTTGCCAGCTTGGAAATCTGAGGCATGGGAGCACCAAGGGAACTGGATGACTTGAGCTTCGGTTCTAGAACGTCGTGAATGTCATGCCAGGCCTTCGAATTGGCGTTCAGAGTTTCTATGAGCTTCTCAACCTCGTCTTTGTCGAGATCTGAGTGGCCGGATTCGAGGTGCTTCCTGTGCGAGGCAATGGAATGGAAACTCTTGGTACAGGTGCTGCAGGTGGTGACCGTCCACAGCATGTGGAAGTGCAGGTGCGTCTGCAGCTTGTCGGCAGATTTGAACGCCAGCGTGCATTGGGGACATTGATGGCTGAACAGAGAGACGTCGCTACCAGCAGCATTGACACGTTTGGCATGGATCTCCCGGAAGTGGACTTGGAGAGCTTGAGCAGTCTTGAAATACTGATTGCACCCTTTCTTCCAGCAGAGGTAGCCGGGACCACGCGGCGTCTGCTTCAGCTCCAGGTGACCCAGCTCGTTCTGATGGGCGTAGAGTTGGTCGATGATTGCAAAAGTTTTTGAGCAGGTCTGGCATCGGTACTGGTTATCTCCATCCACTAGGGAAGACGTGTCCAGAGCTGCAACAGAAGAAAAGGTACGAAATATTATCTGTAAGAGTAATAACCTTAAGCCTCACATCGTAGTGGGTGAACTCTACAGTAATGGATACAGAGGTTGAACCTCATCCTTCCACGCATACAAGACGATAATAATAATAATAGTAATTATATATATTGTGGGTCTCAAAAGTATTTACGAGTCTTATACATGTATGCATCATGGCTAGTTGAAAATAGCATTAAAAATGTGTGTCTTAAGAAACGATATAAATGTACACAATGGTACCTGGGTCCGAGGATACTAAACTTGTTTAGTACAATTTCATCCTCAGACTCAAATATTATATGTAGATTTGTGGACAAAACCTCGAGTTGAGCATGGAATCGTGCTATTTGTTTTTTTATAGTAAACTCGGGGCCTAGTCGGTTTTCATAGTCTTATGCGCTAAGCATTTGCCAGATCGCAGATTAAAAAAAACAAGCCCGAAAGTCGAATGCGCACCTTCGGCAATGAGCTTAGTGTGCTCAATCTCCATGGTCTCCACATTGATCTCCCTCGTCTCGTCGGGCTCCGCACCGTGCCGTGGTGCTGCGCTCTCCTTTGCCGCGTTGTGCTGCGGTCCCATCTGCGACGCCCACTCCTTCGCTTCCACCAGCAGCAGCAGACGCTGGAGTCCCTCGGCCGTCACGTTGTGTGCCTGCATGAGGTGGCTCTCCAGCTTGCCCTTGACCTTGAACTCGTCCTGGCAGAGAGGGCAGAGGACCCGATGGCTGTTGTGCTGTGCGGCCACGTGGGCCTGGAGAGCGGTCTCCGTGGGGGAACTGTACGTGCACAGCATGCAGAAGTGGGGGGCATCGCCAACATCTGAGGAAGACAACGGTTAGGAAATTAGTTAACTACAACAGCTGTTGTTAGGAAACTCTTACCTGTTAAGCGAAGAACTTAAATTGTAAATGACATCAGTCATAGTACTGTTTGTAATATATTTATATGCATGTTCATTATACATCATCATATCGTAGTTAAACAACAAATCAATCAACGTTATGCGCTCTACGCATGTTTCCATGTACAATGGGTCCAAGGGCTCTTACTTGAATAAAGTATGTGCATTTCTAGAATTGTGGTTTCAAGATTATTTCACTCATGGCTAGCATGCTTGTGTATGTTGTTGTTGCTGTTGTTAATTGGAGTTTAAATCCGCGTTAAAGAATGCGCTCATATCACGGCTTGTATGTAGTGTATGCATGTGCTTGTGATTGCTTGTGCTAGTCTGGGTAAATATTTCACCAGTCTTTACACAGCTAGTTCACTGGAATATCATGCTGCAGTTTGAACATGGATACTCCACTCAGACACATTATACCAGTCCTTGCTTTACCCCTTTAATGCTGAGCACCAAGAAGGGGAACAACAAGTACCATCTTTTAACGTCTTTTGGTATGACGCGGCCGAGGATTTGAACCCACGACCTTCCGCTCTCCGGGCCGATGCTCTAACCACTGCCACGGAGGTGGTCTAGTATTCAAGGGTTTGACCTACAGACGTATAGCACATGCCTCAGTCAGTAAGACAATATCCCAGATTGCATTGCTCCAACTTAACACATGCTACTGGCCTATTGCAGCAGAAAACATTTTTTCTAATCTAGTTCTGGCTTCGTAACATTTCACAATCACCCATTCTAATTTCTCCATACTGAATAACACGATTTCATTGTTCGTATCTCTTCAGTAAATAAATCATAGCAAGAGGATTTAGATTAGGACAAGCAAGATTGGATTAGAGCTAAAGTCCATAATATTAAAATAACATATCAGACACACAGAAAATGAATAATTAACGAGAATCAATACTGGTTACATGATAGTAGAGAGCAGGTGTCGGGGGAATAGTATTTTACTTCATTGCAGAAACCTCATTTCTGGGCCAGGGAAATGTGGTTCTGAACCATTGGCTCCGACACGATAGTGCTTGTGTTGGTTAATTAACAAAATTCTGTCCCTGCTTACTTAATGAATCTGGCCTTTCAACCTACTTTCAAAGTGTAACATTTAGACTTAATTTCTATTCGAATTCTTTTGTGGGCAAAATTACTTTATCATCTCAACCACAATGGCTTGTCCAACGATATATTTAATGACATACACCGGTAGTATGTAATTATTATTTCCCTGGCCAAATGTGGTTTATCTGAATCTGTCTGGATTCGGAGAGAGTGCGGTAGGCATGAACTGGAAACTATGTGAATCAGCATTCGGCAAGTGAACAGTTATTCTACCTAAAATTGTAGTTACAACATAATACAAAACATGAAAACCTTCAATACATCTGCAATATCTTAGGATCAGATTGTTTTTGTTGTTGTTGTTGTTGTTGTTAATTGGGGTTTAAACATGCTCATATCTCGGCTTGTATGTAGTGTATGCATGTGTGTATGTGCGTATGACTGCTTATGCTAGTCTGGGTATTTCACCAGTCTTTATAGTGCTAGTTCACTGGAATATCATACCGCAGTTTGAACATGTATACTCCACTCAGACACATTATACTGACTCCGAGCCGACCAGTCCTTGCTTTACTCCTTCAATGCTGAGGGCCAAGCAGATGAACACGTACCATATTTTAACGTCTTTTGGTGTGACACGGTCGGGGATTTGAACCCACGACCTCCCGCTCTCCGGGCTGACGCTCTAACCACTACGCCACAGAGGCGGTCACCAACCCACTAGCCCACGGCTTGAATGAAGAATTACACTGGCAAGGCCATTCTATGGAAAAAGCCACAATGGACGAAATCTGAAATTAATTGCCATCCACATCGCGCGTCCCCGAGATTCATTTCAGAGGATTATGGGAAACAAATGTGCTGGGTAGGCTGTTGTTTAGGGGCAGTCAAACAACATATTTGTCATGCTAGTCTTGTTTTTAACACTGCACTGTTTTGTTGAAAACACATGGGAATAGCTTTCTAGTCATCTTGAAGTTATTAATGATGGAACCGTGCCATTTGATTCTCAAAAGTTCAAGTCGGATTCAATGCAGGACTAAGAAGTGTTTCAATTCAGAAATTCTAAGTTGGCCATTTGATAAAATGTTGGAAGTTCTAGTTGTTTTAATGTCTAGACATTTTGTACGACAATAAACCTGGCGAATCAACCAAAAGATAAACAAAATGTATGGTTGATAACACATTTTTAATTCATGATAAACATTGAATGTTGGCACGACATTTGCGAAATTTTAATAATAATCACTGAAGCATCTGCTTTCTATTTGTGTAAAAATAATAAATATATCTCTTTCAAATGTTATGGACAGCTTCTACTTTTTGTTGTTGTTGATTGGTGTTTAAAGCTGCTTTCAAGAATGTGCTCATATCACGGCTTGTATATAGTGTATGCATGTGTGTATTTTAAATACATATTAATAAATATAAATACTAGTAACCATAACATAAAGACAATGAAAAGTATTTTGTCAATTGTGTCGGTTTTGTACATTGGGGTTTAAAGCCGCTTTCAAGGAATACTTTGGTATGCCTGATGTACATCATGAGTTTGTATTGTCTGAACGTATACTACCGGTACTTAAGGTTAAATAAAATAATAGTTAAAAGATATCTGTTCATAAAGTACTTTATTACCCCAGCGAGGTATTTCCAGCGATTACGTATTGAAATGATACATACTAGTATTTATCACATAATTATAATATGCCTCCTGGGAGTTGGATACGCTCATTGCAAGACGTCACAGTGAAAATGCACAGTATACCTTATTACTTGAAAAAGTAAAATCTTAAGCAGTTTTTGTTTACTCTTACAAATTAATCATGAACGTCTTTTCTAGAGTTACTAGTATGTGAT